>BQNB010010388.1:0-84072 GCA_026074375.1 Tanacetum coccineum | reverse complement strand
TTGATTGTTGCCTGCAATTGTTACCACGTAATCCCGTATTTTCACCAAAATTTTTGCAAAAATATCAAAAAAAAAAAAATGAAAAATTTAAAAAAATTTTCAAAAATAAAATAAGTGTTTTGTCACAGTTTTGACTTTTCTTTTGGGTAGAATGAGAATAATTTTTGACTCGATCGGGCGTATTGAGCCCTAGCTAGTTCCTTCAGGCCGAGCTTTCACGAATTCTATTGCTTTGAATTTTAAAAAGGTGAAGAACAAGAAATGATAGAGTTAAATATAAGTTTATGTGTTAAGCAAGATTCGTCTCAAAACTTATATGAATAACTTGTGTTCTTTTTCTCCCATAAGCTTCTAATCCACCTAATCATACGTGCTTGTTCAACTAAGTCAATCGATGTTTTCAGAAAAAGCTTCAAATTTGTAACTTGATTCTTTAAAAGCAAGGTTTTGAAAGATAAAATGCCAAAGAAGCATGAATGAAGTATGAATGCAAAAATGCACGAATATTGTAATTATGCCAATGAAGCATACATTTGATCATATGGAGCTAGTAAAAGATGTGTCGTGATATCCCACTCCGCTAACCACGAGGTGGGGGTTCAAACTAAGACGTCTTTACTTCTAGGGATTTGGTGTGTTGTGATATCTCACTTGGAAGAAAGGTCTAGGTGAGGGTTCAAACTAAGACACCGATCCTTAGCCATATTAGGAAGAAGGTGTTGATGTGATTTCCCACTACGCTAGCAACGGGGTGGGTTTTCAAACTAAGAACACCGGTCGTTGGTTGTGATATCCTACTAGGGAGCGAGGCCTAGGTAGGTGTTCAAACTAAGCAACACATTCCTAGCTTTAAGAACTTATGAAAATGATAAATATGTTGCAAAAAGTTCTATGGTTTAAAATCAAGTTACAAGTACCTAATAAGTTGTTGCTTTGAGTCGTGATTCATCTTGAATTATGACTATGAAAATAAGTTGATCTATGGTTGAGTTAAAACGAGCACACACATTCAAATCATATATCCATGTTGGGAGTAAAAAGTTCACAAGTCATAAGTATGAGGGCTTAACATCTAAACTTATATCGACAATGATCTTGTTTAATTGCTTAGCTTGGGACTTGTGAAAAAAATAGGGGACGATGAAATTATCCGTCAGGACGTCCGTGGATTATTCTACGAACGTTTCTCATTCTATGATCCCATTGTTGATAAATAAAGGAAGTCAAACATGTATAAAAAAATGAAAAATCCAAAAAAAAAAAAAATTAGAGTAGTTGTGTAAATATAAAAATTGGTGAGAACCGGGACTTGTCGAGGCTATTGATTCTTTTATTCCCTTTGATAAACGCTTGGCTACTTTTCCAAGTTATTAGTCGAGGGGATTTGAGATTTTTGGTTTCTCTTCTCGAAGTGCTTACTTTATAGCATGCTGGGACTCGCAACATTAGTTGGGGATTTTGATATGTTTTTAATTACACATACCATTGTTCCATTAAAAAACGAACTTAAAAGAATAAAAACATACCAAAAATACATGTAATTGTATTTTGCAATTGTATTGTGGCAGGAACGGATATCTCACAAAAAGACGAAAAGCCAAGCAAAAAGCAACAAAACCAGTCATGGGATGGAAAAGCATAGAAAAATGTAACTTGAGGGGTCAAAAATGCCAAACCCCTAAGTTATATTATTATATAAACCACAGGGGCTGATTATGAAGATTTGGGAAACTTCATTTATAAAAAGAAAGAAAAGGTGGGAAAAAGGGAATGATAAAAGAAAGATTGTGAGGGGCCTTTTATCTTGTAACAAACGCCCAAACATTCCCATAATCATCTTTCAACCTCATCCCTGTCACAAACAACCCAACTTGTATAACTTTTCATCACCGCCAATACCAAAACCCAGCCCGCACCTTGTTGCTCCCATACTTCTCCTCCTTCAAAAATCACTCGACATCCTACCAAAGTCATTTCAATCCACCCTACTTTCCCCTCCCTTCCCCCCTCCCACTTTCTCCTCCCCCCCCCCCAGCTTTATAAAAGAAGGCTCCATGTTGGCAAACCTCTCCATTCCCAAAGCACTTCGATGGCTGAGATTGTATCCACAGAAGCTCAAACGTAATCAAAGAGTGCTGGGATTTGCTCTAGATTCTCCTCACAAAGACAACTACACACTTGGTTTTATCTCTCCAAAGAAGCACAAGATGCAAGTCCAATACTTCGGCTATATATAGAGCTTCTTGTAAGCCTTTGAGGCATCATCAAGAGTAGAATCTAGTTTTTAGTTTTTAATTTAACTTAGCTTATTTTCAGTTATTTACAGTTTTTACTTTCAGCTTGTAACACTTTCAAATTTTAATGCAAGTTTAAGTTTTTAAAGTCACTTTATAATCCCAATTGTTTAATGTTTCTGCATTTATTTGTTTTTATGTTCAAAAGCTCTCAATACAGCTTGTTTACAAACTGTTTTAACTAAGTAAACTTAAAAGGGTAAGTAGTTAAGAGAATATCACACCAAGCACTCTCAAATATACCTAAGCTTATGTTATGGATGATAAGCCAGTTTTGGATGGGCTTATAAACTCCTCACATTAGCTTGTTTCTAAATGCAAGCTAGACTTGTAGATACATTGTTTTGACCCTGTTTTGAGCAAGGGTGTAAGTAAAGCTCTCTTTTTCCTTGCTTTTACTTATCTATTGCAGGAATGCTAGTTTAATTTAATACCAACTGTTGGTTTTAAAGTTTATAAAATATACTGCTAAACTAAATTATGCATATTAAGTGCATATTTAATGAAAATGAAAAATTGCTTATAAAAGTGTTTTACTTTTGTTATTAAAAATCTGTTTATTAAAATAAGTTGAGATAAAAAATGAATTTTTTGGGAAATGTAAACAGGCTGTTTATGAACAACAGACTAACACCAAGTTAGTACTGCTAGTTCATTTTATAGGAACAGCACTACTCCACACTAGCAGTAACTAAAGCTCTAAGTTAGTACTGTAGTTCACTCTTTTTGGAACAGCACTAACTTAACACTATCCAGTACTGACTCCAATTAGTAACTGTTAAGTCTTAACTGTTTAGTACTGGTTTTCAACTTAGCTTATCAGCTATAATTCAGCTTAGTATTAAGATTTTCTTTAGCTTTTAAAAACGTAATTAAGTTTATTCTAGTGTACTGTTTTCAGTAGAACTTATATGTCTTTTTAAAATAATTTTAAGAGTTAATCAGTTTTAGATTTCTAGCTTATTTATCATTATAATCCATTCTGGTTGCTTATTCTTATGCTTAAGTGCTTATTTTTGGTAGTTAATCCTCCTTTTAAGCTTTATTTTGCTTATTTCCCTGTTATTGTGTTTAGTTAAGGCTAACAGTACTAAAACGCTCAACTTAATAGTACTAACTTATACTAGCAGTACTAAACTTTAAGTTGTACTGGTAGTTAATACAGACATACTGTTGTTAGTACTGTTGTGTTTCTCTTGTTTAATTTAGCTTAATTGCATGCTTAATTTGCTTATTTAGATTTAGATTAGCTTATTTGTCTGTCTTAAGCTAATTAGAGCTAATTTGTGCCTTTGCGTAAAAGTTTTTAGTGTTTTGCCTTAGTAGCTTTTCAATGTTGTTCCAGCTTATGTTCCTTGATTATCTTTGTGTTCATTTGCCTATTAAGTTTATGTACCCAATCAGTGAATCACATTCCTTGTTTAACACATTCAAAACACACCAATTGTCATCGTTCTTCGATAATCCATTTCTCTAGCCTCGATTTGACAAACGACCCGGGAACACTCTATACTGCTTCCGGTTTTCTTGATCTCGCGTGATTTCGTCCCTTGGTGTATTTATATTATATATAGGTAGATTTTAAAAAAGGGGTGAGTTCGCGCGTAACCAATAGTATAAGGATGTTAAAGAACTTACATGTATTTCATGATGATTCAGCTGCTTTCGAGTACTTAATTTGTGCCCACTCGTGCCCACTTGTACTGGTTTAAAAACATAACAGATAAGCCACATAATTTAGAAACAATGGGTAATTTCTATCAACTTACATCAACATAGATGTATAGTTTGTCGATGTGTTCACTATATATTGGCAATACTTAGACCATCTTTTGCAAGTCTAGAGCAGACAGTTCACCACCACCTCTAACGCCAAAAAATATATTGACTCAGGTTTTAAAAAGTGGTTTAAAGCTAACATGTGATTCATGGGAATTTTAAGCTGCGTGAGGAAGGGCAGACCCGCTATGGTAATATTTTGTAGACAAAATAAAGTTTCAATTTTGCCTTTTTATACAAAATATCATACTACATATATACCCCTACAACTTAAACAATATGTTTCCCAAACAGAAGGAACATTGTTGACACTAGTTAAGTTGCAGGTAATCAACCTTTATGAACTAAAATGCTCCAATTGCTCCTGAGCAAAACCATGAAACAATTGTCTTTCGCCTCTCTTTTCATTAATATGTTTTCAATCACCAAAAGAACTATTTCCCATGGAAGTTAGGAACTGCATAAACAACTCTAATTCATAAGGGGTGCTTTTGGAAACTTTGATGATGGAGATAGTATAAGGATGTTAAAGAACTTACATGTACTTAATGATGATTCGACTGCTTTTGAGTACTCAATTTGTGCCCACTCGTACCTGGTTTAAACATAACAGATAAGCCAGCATAATTAGAACAATGGTCATTTCTATCAACATAGATGTATAGTTTGTCGATGTGTTTACTATATTGTGGCAATGCTTAAACCATCTTTTGCAAGTCTAGAGTAGACAGCTCACCACCACCTATAACGCCAAAAATATATACTTGTAATCGGGTTTTAAAAGTTGGTTTTACTAACATGTGTTTCATGGGAATTTTAAGCTGCGTAAGGAAGGGCAGATTCGCTATGGTAATATTTTGTTGACAAAATAAATTTTCAAATTTGCCTTTTAATACAAAATATCATACTACATATATGCCCTCACAACATAAACAATATTTTTCCTAAACAGAAGGAATATTGTTGGCACCAGTTAAGTTGCAGCTAATGAACCTTTATGAACTAAAATGCTCCAATGCCCTGAGCAAACCTTGAAACATCTGTGCTTTGGCCTTATTTTCTCAATATACTTGCAGGGTATAATTAAATTATTTAACTATAACAGTTTTATATAAATATACATGGAAGAAAAATAAATGAATTTGAAGCATATGATAAGCAAGCATATGAAAAGCAAGTCATAAATATATAAATATGTTTGTGGATGAACAGACCTAGGTTCAAATCTCGAAAGGGGCTTAATTTTAAAGGGGCGAAGCTACAATTCTGCGTTTGGCTGCTGCTTTTGAGGTACATTTATAATACCACAAATACTCAAGCTTATGGTGAATCTATTTAACTTGTTAGTGGGGTTGTTTTATTATGTTTTTGTTTCAATCGGGGTAAAAATTCAAACACGAAAAATAGTTTGCAAGGGAGAAAGATGAAATCGTACCAAAGTCTATTTTCCGATGATAGATCCTCCTAAAATAATTTCTCCAAAATAGTAACAAAAAAATTTTCACATTATTCATACAAAACTTTTAGTTAATAAAGGACACGAAAGTGTTAGCGGGTCACCCATTACTCAACCCACCTGACATGCCTATCGTGCACCTTTAATCCAATCCTATGTGACGCAAGATTATCGACTGCATTAACCAATCAACTTCTTTATAAAATCCTTCAAAAAGTGGCACACAAGGACCTTTCAACAAACTAGCATGAGATGCTTATGAAATTTCAGGGACTACGTACTGAGACTAGAAAGCCTCTATCATATTTTGATGTCTTAAAGGGGTACTAAGATACAACGCTGCTGTCATGTTGAATGATATATCATATCAACACCTAACATACTCGTTATTTGAAGCTTGTAAACTTTATGTCCCTATGGTTCTGTGATATTCAGAGCTCTCTATGTATATTAATCGTTCTTTTAGTTTGTATTTAATTACTATCAACTGTTTATCGGTTAACAGCATCTTATCTTTGGGAGTAATAAAAAATATATTGACCTAATTACATTTTTAACAAGAGTATTGTTTGAAAATACTTCCTACATTAGCAATTTCATTAATTAAAAAGGTATTTTGATATGTCTGTTATCCTCGCAAACACAACCCAGAAAACTTTCCCTAAACGCAGATTTGACAACGAATCTCGTAAAATCACTTTGACTAACCTCTGCTTACTTTTAACTCATGAAACCACTTTGGTTGGAAAGTAGACTCTCTGTAGTTATTTTTAGGGTCAAGAAAATCAATAAAAGCTATCTGAATGATGGAGTTATGACACTCACAAAACGATTCAAAAATCTGCCCAGATTCTTATTCCGAATTTACAACGATCAACCCATCCAAACGCACCCATACTCTAACTCATTATACCCAATTCGATTTTAGACACAACCGAAAGCTTAAGTATGACTTATTTGTTATAAAATAGTTCTCGTTATAATATTTCAAGTTCAAACAGTTTCTACTACACCAAATGATCATTCTTAAATTTTTATCAAATTTGACTTTTTAAAATATATGTTTTTTCTAAGTTTGACTTATCAAAAACGTCCCGCCAAAATGCGTTATTAAATATGAGTTATACTAGCGTTTGATATAAAATTACATTCCGAACAACTTTTCAGTTATACCAGAGACCCAAAACTCTACCAAACATGATGAAAATACTCTTACAAAATTCTGCACAAACCATATTTTTCTTAAAATAATGTAGTATCTATTTCTAAGCTTTTTGACCCGTTAATATGCGTTTTTGGACTTAGATATCCTTGAGGTATGGTAAAACGGCATTCTGAACAACTTTTTAGTTTTACACGAGACCCGAAACGACACAGAAAATGACGAAAATGCCTTTGTGAAATTCTGCAGAAAACTATTTTTTTATATAAGTGCTGATTGGAATTTTATAAATTTTGCCAATTTCTAACGGCCATAAAACGTTCGTTTTTAAAAGATACGGGACGTGCCTTATATCGAAACGTAGCTACGGACATCCTCTATCACATTCTTATGCCCAAAATCAAATTTAAATTTTTTAGCCTAATCGAATTAAGCACTAAACTTTCTGGTCTAAAATGGGTAGCTTTAAACCCCTTCAAACTCTATTTTTATATCCCAAAAACTTCACAAATACTCTTAAATTAACCTATATCCTTCTACTAACCCTCAAATCAATGATCCAACCTCAATATACTACATCCAAATCGAAACCACTCTCTCGAAACTACCTAGATCCATAAAGAAATTCATAAAAAATTCCGATCCAACACAAACAAAAACCACATCTGTGCGTTGGTTTTATTTATGGACACGATGTTGGAATATGATAGGGTTATGGTGACGAGGAGAAGAATATGTTTATGTGTAGTGGGTTGTTTTTTTGTTGTTGTAGTTATGCTAGGAAAATGGTGTGTTGAATGCTTGAATGGCATCGACAAAAACAGCAATCACGACTGTGACGTTAGCATGGGAGATGAATGTATATGGTGGCGGTGGTTGTCAAGAATAAAGATATGGGAACATGAGGGTTGAAAGATTGAAAAGGAGCTTCACAGGCGTTGTTTTTTGATGATGTAGTTTTTATGTCTTTTCATTGGTGTATGTATAGATGTAATGCGTCGTTTAGTTGGTACGATTGGGTTAAAAACCCGAATCTTGTCACTGTGTAATTGCTAGCTTCTTGCTGGTTTTGTTTCAATAAAATTGATGTTAAAAAAAAACTAGATTGAAATATGGTATGTTCAGTTCTAAGAGAAACTGAATTGGTATATGGAGCGAGCTTAATGATTCAGTAAATAAAATCATTTGTTTTTATGTACTGGTGTATTGGGTTGTTCAGTTCAATGGAGCTGAAATTAAGGTGGTTAAACAGGGAATGGTTAACGTCGCCACTGACGTTAAAAAAACTAAAGTTGCTACCTATTGTTTGGGTAGTTTGGTTCAAGTGTTATATAGTTTGTTCAGTTTCGTCATACAATATGTCGATGTGTGTTTTTGTTTTGCGAATCATCTTAGAAGCTCTAGAATGATCAAGCATACTATCAAATACTAACATATTAAAAAGAGTAAATTGCAAAAACGGTCCTTGTGGTTTGGTCAAATTGCAGATTTGGTCTATCGAATTTTGAATTTGCAAAAACAATAAGTATTTTGAAGGTTTAGTTTCACTTTTGGTCCTTGATCGACCTGAAATGACTAAAATACACCTCTTAACGGATGGTTTTTGTAAAAGAACAGGGGGTATTTTAGTCATTTTAGGTCGACCAAGCACCAAAAGTGAAACCAAACCTTTAAAATACGAACGGTTTTTGCAATTTCAAAATTCGACAGACCAAATCTGCAATTTGGCCAAACCACAAGGACCATTTTTGCAATTTACTCTATTAAAAATAAAAGGGCTTTGAAAGATGACGGAGAAGATTTGGGCTGTGACAATTAGCCCACCCGAAGAGGAGAATGGCCCAAAGTCAATACGACTGCGTTTTTGTCGACAAATGAGTATATTTATAATTATAATTATAATTATAGAGTAGGGATCCAGTGAGAAGTAAATTAAAATAAGAAGTGGTGAGAAGTGACTAAAATCACACATTTGAGATGCAACGACTTGCATTAGATGCATTTTTATTCATTTAGATGTACCATTTTGAGTTTCGAACGTTAATTTAATGCGAAGATGGTGCAAATTGATTTTCATGATTTTGGCACATACAGAAGAACAAAAAAGAAGAGAAAAAATGAAATGCATCTAATATACGTATATGCATCTAATTAAAAGCTAGAATACCCATTATGATGCGTTATAATGCATCTAAGGTTATAGAGATGCATCTAATTTAAGTCGGTGCATCTCGAATATGTGGTTATAGTTACTTCTTATCCTTCTTACTTTAAGAAAACTTCTTATAACTTTATAATTATAATTATAATTATAATTATAATAGGAACATGTTCTACAACTTGAGTTTTGGGTGTTCGATCACAGGTGATCCCTTATGTCTTTTTTTTATTTACATTCAGATTGATTTTAAATAGTTATCACAAAGTTATACTCATGCATGTCCTTAATTAAACCATTAAGTTTCATTTGTTATATAACAACTAACTGCCCTCAACGAGTGTTTTTTTTTTAATTTTAATAAACGGTCTTTTTTTAACTTTTGTTTGCAAAAATGGGTTTTTTTTTTCAAATATAAGGTGGTGTTTGTTTTTTTAGAAATGTCTCTTAACATCTTAATCTGATTCATTCAGACGCGGTCAGACATTTCGGTCATTAAGACTGTTTTTTTCATGTCATTCAGAGGCAGTAAGAAGCAAACACTGTTAAGAGCGTTTGTTTTTTCTGGCCATTAAGAGGCGGTAAGAGGCATAAACATCTTAGTGAACTAGATGTAGAGGAAGTGTCTTAACACCTCTTAATGTATTTTTTTTTCTTTTATTTATTTATTTTCTACTTTGCTGTGTTATTTTTTTTCTCGTTTCACTTTTATCTTTTGTATTAAAAGTATTAAATAGAATGATTGCATATGTTTTGGTATATAAATAATGTATACGATGATATGTGTCAATTTATATTTTGTTCAAATTGAAAGGTACGATTTCGGACTCATACATCTTAATTCTAACGCGGCTCAACTGGGCTTAGCTCAGTTGGTCACCTGAGGTCTCCTAAGGAGCTTTGGGGGAGGTTGTTATCATGAGGTCTCAGGTTCGAGCCTCACTGAGTTTTCCTTCTAGGTGAAGAATTTGTGTTGGGCTCTGCCCACTCAAATGCGTCGAGACTCTGACTCACTAACGATAGTATTGTACTAACTCGTCATTCTAAAAAAAATTAATCGTTTTAACAGTTCAATTTAAACTCTAACACGTTTATTTTTGTCGAATAAATATGAGATTGCACTTTTTTTTGAAATACTTTAACTTTAAATTGATTATATCATAAAATTTGTTTTTTTGCTTAATAAAATTTATTTTTGTGCGAATACAATCATTTTATATTTAAATTGTAAATACTATTGTTTAACACTTCTATACATTTCTACCAAAACAAACAGTTTTATTTCATTAAGATTCAGACTTCTCGACCACTTATTCAGATTAAGATGGGAATCAGATTCAGACTTTTCTACCGAATATTCAGATTCAGATGTGCAAATCAGATTCAAATTTAGAGCCTCTTAATAAACAAACAACGCCTAAATATTGTTCATTTTAGTTTTGTGGACCATTAGTTTATTTATTTGTTGTCTAAATTTTACAAATTTAACCTTCAACTTATAAAAGACGTTATATATATTCACTTTTTAAAAAAATCATTAAAAAAAGAGTCTACAACTGGTGGTACTACTCTGTACGAGTATTATTTAGTCGACCGAAAGTCAACATGTAGGATTAGAGAATAAAACATGGAACACAAATCGCCTGAAAACCACATTGTGGGTAAGTTTGTCATGTGAAAGTGATGTGATATGGGGCATGTTCGGGCTTCCGCTTCTCTGCCTTAACTGCCGTATCTACGTTTTCATCCGTTCTTATACGTTTTTGTTTGATTTTTATACGTTTTTGTTCCATTTTTGTACATTTTATACGTTTTGTACGTTTTTTTATTCGTTTCCATCGGTTTTTATTAGTTTTTTACGAATGATATATATATCTTAGAATTACAAAGGAGTAGGCGGTCGCACATTGTTGCGGAACCTAATATCTGAAATTTTTGTCTTATATACATTTTCGATGTCAAAGTTACAATTTTACAATTTTCGTAAATTTGCGAAACTGAATCAAAGTTAGAACGATGCAAAAATCGAAAAGAAAAATAATGTGATACCAATCTCCGTGCTATTAAAAAGGCAAATAAAGGATAAAAAATCTACTCGTGTTCATTATTTTTTTTATTGCAACCCGATAAGGATTTTCATAGCCTATCTAAATAACCAATTCATATTCACTGTTATTCGTTTTTGTACGTAAAAAAACGTACGAAAACGTACATGACCCGTACAAAAACGTATAAGAACGTACAAAAAGGTACAAAAACGGATAGAAACGTTTAAAAACGAATAAACGTACAAAAACATATAAAAATTTAATAAAACGTATTATAAAGGATAAAACGTACATAACTATACAAAAATGTACAGAAACGTAAAATGAACGTATAAAACGTACAAAAACGGATATTTCCGTATAAAATCATATAAAAACATATTAAACAGATGATCATGTGTTAATGTATCTTACTTGCCATTGGAGATAACTTGTTAGATGTGGCAAAACCGGCGTGAAAAAACACCCAAAGAAGACCGTATATCAATGATTTGTGAACAATTAAGTTAAAAAAATTATTCCGTACTTAGAAAAGAATTTTGTGACAAGTAAGATACATTTATAAAGTATTTGCCTTTTTTTTATAATGAAGATTTAAAAAAGAATAAATATAAATTTGTAAAATTTATACAAGAAATAAATAAATTGGTGGCCGAAAAATTATCCTATCAAGGTTACTATCGTAATTTCCTAGAACATAAAAAACCCTAGATGGTTAACCCTTATATAAAAGCTGGATCTTTTATATACCGATTTAGGTGCCGTCATGTAGACTGTTTTTTCTTTCACATATTTTGCTACTTTTGAATATATTAAATTACTTGGTGTTGATAAAAGCTGGATCTTTTGGCTTTGAGTCTGTGTTACATAGGGTGATGGTTTTTCCATTGGATCTGCTGGATGGAATCTTAAAGATGTTTGCAATGATTCGGGTCCGATATTTTCGGCCATGATTTTCTTGTTTATCATCGCGATGCATCAACTAGCGTAAGAAGCGAAGAGCAAATAAAGACCTGGCAGTGTTTTGTCTCGTGATAACATTCTTAGTAGAAGCTGATTTTCGGCCATGATTTTCGGCCATGATTTTCGGCCATGATTTGTTGTCAATATCTCTTTGGTTAACATTGTATTTTCTTTGTTACATGATGTATGGATCGTGTATTTGTTATAGTCCTGTTGTATATACAATGTGAAATCTTCTTGTGATGCATCTATTTTTATTGTTTTTCATTGTGTTGACTAAATGTCTAATATGTTATTGTGGTATAAAATGGTTTAACCTTACCGGCATCATTATATTTAGTGAACTCATTATACATACATACATTTAGTATTGTACGGTAGAAGCTACAGTGTTTTTACTGTACAATGGTTTAGGCATGGGCTCTCACTTTGGGCTGACCCAATTTTTTATTTATTTTTTTAATTTTTTGCACAAAATAGAGGGAAAAAATATTACAAAAGTACCGATTCAATTTTAAAATAATCGACATAGTCACAAAAGTAAAACTTTAAATTGCATTAAACAGTGTCATTTAAAAAAAAACCCATATAGAAAAAAAAAACAAAGCTTTAAACATGAGGCCCAACATATAAGCCCATATAAAAAAAATAAACTATCAAACATGAGACAAAAAAAAATTCGCAAAAAAAAAAAAAAAAACAAAAAAAAAAGCGCGCGGGACATAAACTCATATAAGGAAAAAAAACAAATTATTAAACATGATACCGAAAAAATAAACCCGCACTATTAAACATAAGACCGAAAAAATAAACATGCACAAAAAAAAACATATAACAAAAAAAGAAACCTTTAAACATGAGGCACAACACATAAAGCCATATAAGAAAAAAACAAACTATTAAACATGAGACCGAAAAAATAAACCCGCACAAAATTAAAAAATATATAATAATAATAACAATGGCCCGCAACAACGCGCGAAAAATTAACGTCCCGCAGCAACGCGCTGGTAACCCTGCTTGTTAGTCGCAAATATCAAATATGCTTTTGGTTCTTAAATTAATAATTAGATCGGGTGCAAACATTAATAAATATGAGCTGGATGCAAAATGCATGTTGATGTATGTTAGTACAAAATAAGTGTAGAGTTTAGAATAAGACTCAAATTATACGTCGGGTCGAGCTCCCGAATGATTTGAGCATTAGATCTTGTACTAGAGCAAGAGAAGTGGTGATTTCCTGCATAATCAAATAAACCGTTAGTCTTACCGTAGGGACGGACCCCACGGTTAGACTCCGGCGTGAAAGTAAGTAAACATCTAGAGAGAGAAAGTATATGTATGTAGATTGAGAAAATCTTACTGTTCATTGTGTCAGAAGACCCCTTTTTATAAGCGAACGAAATGTTAGGGTTTCCTAATATTTCGTTTGTTTAGTTAGTGGTCAGAGTGGGTCCCTTATCGGGCAAGGTTCTGTAATAACCGTGTGTACGGACGCGTGTGCTTTCCGTGGACGGAAGTATCCTATGGTTAGGTCCGTGTCCATTTTGCTGTGTCCGGGCCGTGACCAATGCAGGATCGGGTTTAGTTTTGGCCCATGACTGCTAAGTTGGGCCCAGAAGCCCAAGTGATAGTGTGGCCCAAGCCCGGAGGCTTGGTATGCCTACTATACGTCATCAAGTCCCCCCAGTCTAGTGTGATATTGCCTGCGGACCATTTCCTGCGTGCGGTGATCAATGCTAGACTCTGGTTTCATTAACATGGTTTGCTGCTTTCTGTGATCACATGTCTTCTTCGCAAAGCTTTTTTATCAAGTTGGTGACGTTTAGGTGACGTGGACCGATGTCGTCCTTTTGTTTTCTGACTGATGTGACGTATTTACAGCTGTTTTAACTGCTCCCTAGGCGAAACTCAATCGTTGATCATATGAGTTGATTACACGTGGCATCATCTGGCTGTGGGTAGGTATAAATATACCAAGGGTATAAATACCCCCTTGTGTTTTTACTGTTTCCTTTTCCACAACTCTACTTTCCACCATTGTTGATTTCTTCAAGCTTTTCATCTTTAGCATACGTCCGCACATCGTTTTCTTCCTTTTTAGGGTTTTTCAAAATTCAGGTTAGCATTTCCCTTCACTCGAACTCCCAAATGGCTAATTTTTCTGCTAAATATTCTATTATGACCCAAGAGATGGTAGATAGCTTTTGCGAAAGCTTTTATATTCCGGCTGAGGTTCATCCCACTGCTCCGGGGCGTGATAAAACTATTGCCCAGTTCCCAGCCGGTAAAGTAGGCGTATATACTAGGATTTTTGACGTTTGTGGTTATAGGATTCCGTTTACAAAGTTTTTTATGGCCGTCCTTAAATACTTCCGTGTGCATATTTCTCAATTATCGCCTTTTGGCGCGGCCCGGGTGTCCCATTTTGAAGTTCTGAGAGTAAGTAAACATGTAGAGAGAGAAAGTATGTGTATGTAGAGTGAGAAAATCATACTGTTCATTGTGTCAGAAGGTCCCTTTTTATAAGCGAACGAAATATTAGGGTTTCCTAATATTTCGTTTGTTTAGTTAGTGGCCAGAGTGGGTCCCTTGTCGGGCAAGGTTCCGTAATAACCGTGTGTACGGACGCGTGTGCTTTCCGTGGACGGAAGTATCCTATAGTTAGGTCCGCGTCCGTTTTGCTGTGTCCGGGCCGTGACCAATGCAGGATTGGGTTTAGTTTCGGCCCATGACTGCTAAGTTGGGCCCAGAAGCCCAAGTGATAGTGTGGCCCAAGCCCGGAGGCTTGGTATGCCTACTATACATCATCAAGTCCCCCCAGTCTAGTATGATATTGCCTGCGGACCATGTCCTGCGTGCGGTGATCAATGCTAGACTCCGGTTTCATTAGTATGGTTTGCCGCTTTCCGTGATCACATGTCTTCTCCGCAAAGCTTCCTCATCAAGTTGGTGACGTTTAGGTGACGTGGACCGATGTCGTCTTTTTATTTTCTGACTGATGTGACGTATTTACAGCTGTTTTAACTGCTCCCTAGGCGAAACTCAATCGTTGATCATATGAGTTGATTACACGTGGCATCATCTGGCTGTGGGTAGGTATAAATATACCAAGGGTATAAATACCCCCTTGTGTTTTTACTGTTTCCTTTTCCACAACTCTACTTTCCACCATTGTTGATTTCTTCAAGCTTTTCATCTTTAGCATACGTCCGCACATCGTTTTCTTCCTTTTTAGGGTTTTTCAAAATTCAGGTTAGCATTTCCCTTTACTCGAACTCCCAAATGGCTAATTTTTCTGCTAAATATTCTATTATGACCCAAGAGATGGTAGATAGCTTTTGTGAAAACTTTTATATTCCGGCTGAGGTTCATCCCACTGCTCCGGGGCGTGATAAAACTATTGCCCAGTTCCCAGCCGGTAAAGTAGGCGTATATACTAGGATTTTTTACGTTTGTGGTTATAGGATTCCGTTTACAAAGTTTTTTATGGCCGTCCTTAAATACTTCCGTGTGCATATTTCTCAATTATCGCCTTTTGGCGCGGTCCGGGTGTCCCATTTTAAAGTTCTGACGCGTGTACTCGATCTTTCCCCCTCAGTGACCGTGTTTCGCGCTTTCTACACCCGTACGTTTAGTGACGGGTTGTTTTCCTTTGCTAAACGTTCTACTTCAGCTCCGTCTTGTTTTCCGAAACCCCCGGATTCCATAAAAAATTGGGCGGACCACTTTTTCTGGGTTGACTCTTGCGTATTTCCCATTTCCGTCCCTTTATATACGGGAGGTGTTCTAGAAAAGGACCCGACTCCCCATCTTACTGCTCGTCAAGAGCAAACCGTTAGACTTCTTGAAAGCCATAAGGCTCCTTTCCGCCGGTATCTGGAGTGCTTCTTATGCCTTGTGGGTTTGAGCCCGTACTATCCTTTTGACGACAATTCTTATCCGGATTTTGAGCGTCCTGACAGAACGGGTGGGTGTTGTAAGTTGTTGGAGAAGAAAGACTCGGAGATCCTCAGGTTGAAGTCTCAGTTGGCGGAAAAGGAGGCTAAAACCGTAGAGGTTGTCCCAGCTCCGTAACCAAGATTTTCACTATCCGGGGAGAAGTCGCTTTGACTGCGGTGGTGTCAGCTCTTAAGATCACCATTACTCGGAAAGACCATGACATCTCCTTGCTTGACTCCCGTGCCACTCATCTTGAGTCCGCCCTGAATGATGCCCAGGTGGCCTGTACCGAGGCCGGGACTAAGATTACTTCATTGGCGTCTGAGCGTGATAGGCTTGCTTCTGAGGTATGTCCGCACCTTTTATTCCGCATGTATATGTATTATTTATATATATATATATATATATATATATATATATATATATATATATATACAAGTGTTCTTGCTTTTGCAGGTTTCTTCTCTGCGTGCTGGTTTTAAGGATTTCAAGGAGAAAATGGAAATTCAGCAGGAAAAGCAGGCTCAGGAACTGTACAACCGTGTGGCCGAGCTTGAGGCACACGTGATGGATGCCTCCGGCCGTCTGGAGGGGGAATTTTATCCCACCTACTTGACTCTTTTGGCCGGAAGGAGGTGGCTCCTGACCCATGGAATACAACTTGCTCTCCTTAAGTGCTTGAAATCTTCAGAGTACCAGGGCATTCTTGGTCACGCTTTGGGCCGGGCCGTTGATTTTGGCATGCAAGAAGGTTTAGAGGCCGGTCATGAGCATGGGGTTGCCGGGAGGAGTCTTTCCGTAGTTGATGCTTATAACCCGGAGGTTGCCAGCGCAGATTATGTTAACGCGGTTAAGGCCCTTGAAGACGCACACTTCCCCTTGGTGGATCTGTTGAAATCCAAAAAGGATGCCAGGATGGATGAAGTTCTTGATTGCTTTCTTCTGGATGGACCCCTTGCTGAACTTCCGGAAGCTGCTTCCTTACAACCGTGCATTGAGCAGCTTTCTATTCCCATTCATCATGCTGGTGATAAAACGGCCATCGAGGAGACCTCCCTATCTTTCGCATTGATGAATGTGCATGCTCGTGCTGAGGGGGCCAAGAAGCATGCCGCGGCTCTTCGCCAACTGATGATGGAGATAGTCTCCGCGCCTCTGTCTTCCCAGACTTGGGTGGGTGAAGCTAGTATTTCCGCGGCCCCTCTCTCCATTGAGGATTATGCTGAAGAAGACACAGATGAAGCCTTGGGAAGTGTTGTTGCCGTCCCCCATCTTGAGCGTTGTTGCCTTTAGTTTTATTTCCATGCCATGACCGCATGTGGTCTGCTGTTGTATCTTGAACACTTAGATCTTTTTTCTTTTTTTGTATGCAGTGGCCATATGTGGCTATTTCTGTTTGCGGCCTGTATGTAATATGAACATTTGCTGTTTTACCGCGGTCGTGTGTTGTCCTTTTTGTTGCGGTTTTTAGCTTATCATGTTAAACATGTTTTTAGGTGGATACTGGTGCGTCCGTCTTTATTATAACAAGGATGTTTTTCACAGGTTAGAATATTGCTACCTTTTTGTTATTACTGTTGTACGTTCGTAATAGATAGTCTTGTGAATATTTGTGGGTTATTCTCTCGGTGCCGGGTTTGCAATACCTCTTATACACCCAAGCTAATTTTGAGGTTGCTCAACCTTTTATTATCCGGGATAATATTATTGTGGAGCGTGGCTCCTTGCGTACGCGTCTTAATAGTTGATATAACTTTGTAAAGTAATAATAATTTTAGGACTTTAAAACTGGTGAGGGTAGCTAATCCTCACTTTTTTATTAATATTCAAAAGACATTACAAAATAAAGAGAAATTAAAAATACTGCCCTCCGGAGCATCATACGTGCCGGGCGGGTGCTTACACTTCATGTATATAACACTTTTTAAGATTACAGATGTTCCATGTTCGCGGAAGTTCGTTTCCATTGCGATCCTTAAGCTTGTAAGCTCCCTTTCCTAATGACTCTGTAACTTCATATGGTCCTTCCCATTTAGGGCCAAGTTTTCCTCCGTCCTTGGCGTGGCTTGCATTATTGCTACGGTAGACCATGTCCCCCGGCCTAAATCTTGTGCTTCGGACTTTAGAGTTATAGTACTTTTCCATCTTAGCTTTACTTTTTGCCTCTTGAATTGCTGCTTGTTCTCTTTTTTCTTCTATGAGGTCCAAGTTTATTTCCAAGGCTTCATCATTCTTCGTCAAGTCTACTTCCGCAGTCCGGAGTGTTGGCATGCTTATCTCTGCTGGTATGACTGCTTCCGTGTCGTATGTTAGTGAAAACGGTGTCTCTTCATTTCTTGATTTTATCATGGTGCGGTGTGCCCATAGGACGTGTGAGAGTTCTCCTATCCAATCCTTGCTTCTTTCATCCAATTGAGCTTTGATTCCTTCTCCCAGACTCCTGTTTGCTCTTTCGACCAAACCATTTGCTTGTGGGTGCTTCACGAAGGCAAAACATTGGCGGATACACAGTTTTTCGCACCAGTCTTTGAATGGGTTATCACGGAACTGCTTTCCGTTATCCGATACTATTTCCCCTGGTAAGCCAAATCTGCAAACAATGTTGTCTCATACGAACTTCTTCACTTGATTGCCAGTGATAGTCGCAACAGGCTTTGCTTCAATCCAATTGGTGAAGTAGTCAATAGCTACGATCAAGAACTTGACTTTGCCTGGTCCTTCCGGGAAGGGTCTGGCTATGTCGATTCCCCATTTATAGAATGGCCACGGAGACGTAATGGGGGTTAAGTTTTGTTGCGGATTTCTTGGAATGGGACGATAGACTTGGCATTCATTGCATTCCCTTATTAGTTTCCGCGCATCCGTATGTATTGTTAGCCAGTAATATCCCATCCGGATGGCCTTGGCGACCACGGATCTAGGATTGGAGTGCATGCTACAGGATCCTTCGTGTATTTCTCTAAGGACGTAGTTTGCTTGAAGTGGTCCGACGCACCGGAGCCACGGTCCCAAGAAAGATTTCTTGTATAAAGTTCCATTGATAATGGTGTACCGGGATGCCTTGCGACGTACCACCCTGGCTTTCTTTTTGTCTTTCGGAAGGATTTCCTTTGTAAGGTATTCACATATGGGTGTCATCCATGTTTTCTCTTCCTCCTCCACTATAACGAGGACTTCCTTCTCATGTATAGACTTTTCCTTTAATTCCTACACAAGTACTTGCTTACTGAGGTGTGCGAAGCTTGTAGATGCAATCTTTCTTAGGGCATATGCCTTCTTGTTCTCTCTCCGCGGTACTTGTTTGATGAAGAATTCCTTAAAGTTACTTGAGAGTGTTTTTACTTTTTCCAAGTACTGAACCATACCTGACTCCTTTGCTACGTAAGAACTATTGACCTGGTTTGCTACAAGGCGAGAGTCTACGTTTGCTTGAAGGTTTTTTATGCCCATTTGCTTTGCGATCTGGAGACCGGCTATTAATGCTTCATACTCAGCTTCATTGTTGGTAGCCTCAAACCTAAACCTCATGGCGTACGTGAATTCAACTCCTTCTGGATTTGTCAATATCAGCCCGGCTCCGGAAACATCTATACAAGATGACCCATCTGTAAACAAAGTCCATGGTTCCGATAATTCTTCTGGCTCTGCCATGGGTTCGTCCAGGAATTCTTCATTCGGTCGCTCTATGATAAAATCTGCCAATATTTGTCTTTTGATCGATGTCATTGGCCTGTATTGGATGTCATATCCTTCTAGCTCAAATTTCCACTTTAGCATCCTCCCGCTGATCTCTGATTTTGACAATAATTGCTTTATCGGCTGATCCGTAATTACAACAATTGTATGTGCCTAGAAGTACCTTTTCAGCCGTCTGCTTGCGTTGAGCAAGGCTAATACCAGTTTTTCCATAGAGGTGTAATTGATCTCTGGCCCTCGTAGGGCACGGCTCACAAAGTACACTGACAATTTCTTGCCTCCCCTTTCGGTAATTAAGACTGCGCTGATAGCTTCCTTGGCCGTGGCTAGGTATATGATTAGCTCCTCCTTTTTCCTTTAGTACAGCCAGCATTGGGAGTTCCGCTATGAGTTTCTTCATCTGTTTGAAGGCTATTTCGCCTTCCTGAGTCCATTGGAAATCGCTCTTCTTTGTGCACTTCTTCAGGGTTTTAAAGAACGGCAGTGATTTTTCAGCTGATTTTGACAAAAATATGTTTAAACTTGCGAGTTTCCCGTTCATCTTTTGTATGTCCTTAAGGCATCCCGGAGACGGTAGGCTAAGGACCGCGTCTGCTTTATCTGGGCATACTTTCAGACCTTCAGCGTTTACTTTGTAGCCCCAAAACATCCCCTCCTGCATTCCGAAGGTGCATTTTTTTAGATTTTGCTTCATATTTATTTGCCGAAGAGTTTTGAATGTTTCTTCTATGTCTCGGATAATTTCTTTTTTTGTATGGCTTTTTATGACCAAGTCATCGACATATACTTCCAGGTTACGTCCGATCTGCTTTTGGAATGCCCTGTCTACTAAGCGTTGATAGGTTGCCCCGGCATTCTTTAGGCCGAATGACATCTTTGTGTAACAGAATATCCCTTGGCTCGTGATGAATGCTGTCTTTTCTTCATCCTCCTCTGCCATTTTGATTTGGTGGTACCCTTTGTATGCTTCCAGAAAGCACTTAAAAGGGTATCCGCAGAGAGACTCTACTTTCTAATCTATCTCCGGCAAGGGATAACCGTCCTGTGGACATGCTTTGTTTAGATCTTTGAAATCCATACACATTCGCCAACTCCCATCGTGTTTTTACATGACCGGGTTGGTATAGAGTGTGATAGTGGAATTCTTTCATGATTCTGGCATCTACTAATTTTTCCACTTCCTCCTGGATCGCTTTATTTCTTTCCGGCGCTTGCCCCTTTTTCTTTTGTCTGACAGCTCGGCATCCCTCTTGGACATTTAGGCGGTGCTCCGCCATGTGCCGCGGGACGCCCGTCATATCTGCTGGTTTCCAGGCAAAAATATCCAGGTTTTGCTTGAGCAAAGCACATAGTTCTTTGCGTCCTTTTTCTGTTAGGGTAGACCCTATGGCTATTGTTTGCTCGGGGTATTCAGGATGAATGACCACTTTTATCTTCTCCTCCAACACCTAACTGGTCATTGCACATTCCATCGGGATGGCTCTGCTGCTTCGTATCGTTACCGTTCCTCCTTTTACCGGGAATTTTAACATTCCGTGTGTCGTGGATGGTACGACACGGATCTTTCTTATGCCCATTATGCCTATTATTCCATTGTGTTGAGATGGTGACCTGATAACCATGAAGTTCATCCATGCGGATGTGGAATGATCTTCGTCACAGTACATAGTGTCTGTCGCTTACTTCACTTAGTAGGGCCCAAATCCGCTGCGCCTCATCCGCGCCAAATCCGCGTTCTTCCACCCTGCACTACCCTCCATCGAGTGATGTGGTCCCCACCTCCCTCGGTCATCTAGATACTTAATTCTGGGGGACAGGCCTGATGAAGCAATGTTCGTATAGAACTTCTGAGGACGCACCTCCGTCCACGTATATCCGGTGTACGAAGTGCCCTCCTATTTCAGCTTCGATGATCATTGGTCCTTCCGTTCCGTCTTCCTCTCCTAAAGACGGAAAAGAGATTGTTGTCTCCGGAGAGAAACTCTGGGTGACCCTTTGCTTTGCTACCCTCTCCCATGGTTGAATCATCAGATGGCTAGGGCTTCTTTTTGGCGTTATCCCTGCTTTTGTGCCCTTGGCTTGTCGCTCTGCTTTAATTCTTTGATGAATTGAGACAATTTGCCTGACTTGATCATCTCGTCTATCTGTTTTCTCAGCTGCATGCATTCGTCCGTGCTATGCCCCGTATCCGCGTGGAATTCACAATATTTGTTCGGATCCCTTTTTCCGCAGGAGTTACCATTGGTGGCGGAGCCTTGAATTTTCCTTTTTCTAGAGCGAAAATTTCTTTCGGGGTTTTCGTAAGGAGTGAAAACCTATCTGGCTTCCGATCCGATCTTTGCTTATTTTTGAAACCCTTTTTAAAGTTTGGCTTGTTTCCTCCTTCTGGCTGTTTCCACAGCGCGGGTGTTTTTTTCGGCTATGACTGAATGCGGCAACTTCCCATTGCAGAAAAGACGTAGTCACCCTGTACATTTCGTCCAATGACCTCGGCATTTTCTCGTATAAACGCTTGATCAGCTCGGGGTGGGTTATACCGTGCATGAATCCGGAGATCTTCATGCATTCTGGCGCTCCTTCTACATCCAGGATTTCTGCTTTGTATCTTTCCATAAAGTCCTCCGTGGATTCTCCATCTCTTTGCTTGATATGATGTATCTCCACCGGATCCTTGATGTGTTTTGTTTGTTGGAGATAATTTTCCATGAATGTTGTTCTCAAATCTTCATAGCTGTCAATGGATTCCCTTGGGAGTTTGTCGAACCAGACTCTAGCATTTTCGGTGAGCGTTGAGTTGAACACGTGACACCATGTGGGCATTGCCCACCTCTCTGTCTTTGTCGCGGCCTGGAATAGCTTTAAATGATCTTCCGGATCCTCGCTTCCATCATATGTCTTGACGTGGCTGGGCATCCTTGTCCTTGAGAAATTGAAATGCTGGATACGAGGTGTGAAAGGGTTTATTTCCTTACATGTCCAAGGCTGAGAGAGATCATCTTTGTGGGTGTTTGGCCTGTGTCTTCTTGATTTAGACTTTCAGTGACCTCCCTTACTGTCTTCACTCTCCGAATATCCGCCAGTTTCCCGGGACGACGTGCCCCTATGATGATGCTTCCTTGGTTGCACCTCGATTTCCTTTTCGTGGGAACCCTGGTGGCGGCTGTCAGAATGTGCAGATGCACTTTGTTCTTTTCCTCCTAACCTATTAAACACACCACCCTCCTTCCGCGGCTTGGGCCTAGGTGAAGGAGGTCTGTTTTGTTTGAGTCTTTTGAAGACACTGGCAACCGGTGTCGGGCTTCGGGAGCGCTTATTTTCATGCCACCTTTTTGGCTCTGTTCTGGTAGTTGGCGTCTTGGATTCGGAGTAATGCGACTCTTCATGATTTCTTTAATTTTTTTCGGTCTCGTTGCCGTAGAGTAGGCGTGCCTTTACCGCGTTAAGCTTATCTTGCTACTTTTTTTCTTTTTGCATCTTTTCGACAATGAGTGGTAACAGTTGGTGGTAATTTTTATCGCACAATTCTCTTAGGACCTCGTCAGACGTAGGCTCTTCGAGACGTTGTAGGCCACTTCTTCCCCCAGTGTTCCGCACGGCGGACGTGGGAACAGTCGGGGTATGTTGTTCGTGAGTGCTCATGATGAGTATTTTAAAAAACGTGGTTACGTTGTGGTCCTACGGATGGCGCCACTTGTTAGTACAAAATAAGTGTAGGGTTTAGAATAAGACTCAAATTATACGTCGGGTCGAGCTCCCAAATGATTTGAGCATTAGATCTTGTACTAGAGCAAGAGAAGTGATGATTTCCTCCACAATCAAATAAACCGTTAGTCTTACCGTGGGGACGGACCCCACGGTTAGACTCCGGCGTGAAAATAAGTAAACATGTAAAGAGAGAAAGTATATGTATGAAGAGTGAGAAAATCCTATTGTTCATTTTGTCAGAAGACCCCTTTTTATAAGCGAACGAAATGTTAGGGTTTCCTAATATTTCGTTTGTTTAGTTAGTGGCCAAAGTGGGTCCCTTGTCGGGAAAGGTTCTGTAATAACCGTGTGTATGGACGCGTGTGCTTTCCGTGGACGGAAGTATCCTATGGTTAGGTTCGCGTCCATTTTGCTGTGTTCGGGCCGTGACCAATGCAGGATTGGGTTTAGTTTTGGCTCATGACTGCTAAGTTGGGCCCAGAAGCCCAAGTGATAGTGTGGCCTAAGCCCGGAGGCTTGGTATGCCTACTATACGTCATCAAGTCCCCCTAGTCTAGTGTGATATTGCCTGCGGACCATGTCCTGCGTGAACGGATCAGTCTCCTCGCATACCCATGGTTGGGATAAGTCCTCATCCTTCACACTTGACTTTTGCCTCTTAGATTTAGATTTCCAATGTCCTCCTGCACTATCCTCACTTTCTGACATCCTTCCTCCTTTACGCGAGTATGCTTTTCTATCATGATGCCTCTTAGGAGCGGATTTCGTTCCCCGCGTGCAGGAACTCTAATAATAGCCTTCGGAGTCTCCTCGGCTGCTGTGACATGACTGACGCCTTGAACTACCAGAGTATGCAGACATACCCTTTTCTTTATTACCCAACCTGTGGAATACGCCCTTTTCCAGCCTTCTAAACACCGTCTCCCTTTCCGGATCTTTTCTTCTTGGTGATCTGGATCGGTCGCGCCTTGGTTCAGGGCTTCCAGACATGATGCGGACATCTTTTGGTCCAAGTCTTTTCCTGACATCCCTTCTTCTGCCTGGTGCTCCCGACTCGGAATATTGTGAGATCTCCTCAAAGTTGAGACGAGCTTTAACTGCTTTCAGCTTCTCTTGTTGCACTTTCTCTTGGTGCATCTTCTCAGCGAGGATTGGCAGCAACTGATTGTAATTTTTATCACAAAACTGCCTAAGAGGTGCATCGGATGCGGGCTCATTTGGGTTTTCTTGTGATTTTTCTTTTCCCTTTCCTACCGTGTTCCACACAGCAGATGTGTGGGCGGTGGGAGAAGGACCAGAATGTGTGCTTATGGAGAGTATTTTAGGGAACGTAGTTGTGTTTGTGTCCCACGGATGGCGCCAACTTGTTAATACAATTTGTGTTACGATTATGAGTTGGAACCGGATCACTTGTAAATGGGTTGAATCTTGTACTAGATCAAGTGATTGGGATGGTTTCATGCACAATGAAAGTAAACCGTTAGTCTTACCGTGGGGACGGACCCCACGATTAGACTCCGGCGTGAGAGTAAGAAAGCATGTTGTCAGAGGTATGTGTGTCAGAGGTATGTGTGTCAGAGTGAGAGAATGTTATCTACCTTTTTGGAATGTACGATGACTCCTATTTATAGGCGAACAACACTAGGGTTTCCTAGTATTTCGCACATGATCTGTTAGTGGCCAGAGTGGGACCCTTGTCGGGCAAGGATCCCCAATAATCGTGATTGCCGCAGCGAACTATCCTCCGCGGACGTTAGTTAGTCCGTTGCATTGCTTTGCGGAAGCGGCCTAAGGGTAGCCCGCGTCCGTCTTAATATATCCGGACAGTCGCCAGTGGAATCCTGGGCTTAATTCCGGCCCGTTGTGCTTGTTTCTTATTTAATTGGGCCAAAGCCCTTTACTAATAGTTTGGGCTTTGCCCAAAGTCATGTCAGACTTCCTATACGTCATCACATTACAACATGGCTCCGCCCCTGTCCATAGATAGTTACTATGTCTTATAGTGAAATTGCGCCTCCATGAACTTGAGAAGTAAGGATTTAAACTGTTCATTGACCCTTCTATGAATACTTGCACGGTCATATATCATATCTCTAATTTCATACACCAGCTTTCTTCTTTGTGAAATAGACAACAATTATATGGTTGCGTTGAGTCAAAGGGGGTGTTTGTTTTGTTTTATTGAAAAAAAAAAGTTTTATGACTACATGGAAAAAACCTGTGCCACATAGGCACCAGCAGGTTTTTAGGTCACCGAGTACACGGAACAGACGCAATTCAAAAGTATGTTACACGTAACTGCAAAAAAAATAATAGGCTGCACACAACTATAAAAAGTGACAAGTTAAATACATTTTCAAGTAATTATCCCATTAATATACTATAATAAAATGCGATAATGCAGCTGAACCGAATATGAAGACATTTGTTTCGCATGACTCGATCGCTTGAATAGTTTCGATTGTCATTTGCTTATTAACACATATACTTTCATATTTGACTTGCTTTAAACGTTATTTCTTTAATGTTTTAGAATATCCACTAAATAATTTATATTTTCACTCTGCAGGTTAATTAAATACATTAGTAATTTTGATAAAATTCTACGAGTATAAAAAAAGTGAAGAAAATTTTATGGAATATATTTTTAGACACAACATATGCTCTAAGGTCAAAAGTCGTCGCCAACTTTATCCTGCCAAAGATAAATAATAAATTGAATTAAATAAATGAATACGATGATTTTGACCGACGACGACATGCTATCGTGAAAGATCATAGACCTCAAACGACAAAAACGTATATTTAATCATTAGATTGTTGTCCAAATGACGTTGTATATTGTCTTATTTTCATTTCTCTTTGACTAAATCGTATCAACAACTAGAATTTTCTTGTTCTCTACGCGCTGAACTACTGACCAAGTACTTCTTATAGTCAGCACAAGCTAGCTAACTCCACCCTTGGTAACAATGGACTACCACCGCTGCTGCGGCTTGATTCTCACATCCTTCCTCATTATCTCATTCTCAACTGCTGATGATGCAGCTATCATGGCTAAGCTTTCCACATCCATTTCCCCTACCCCGTTTTCGTGGGATGGGAACTATTTCTGTGCTTGGCAAGGAATTGCTTGTGACCGCTACGGTGTTACTGTCATTAACCTTGCTTCTATGTCACTCACTGGAACCCTCCCATCTGACCTCAACGGCCTCTCACAGCTCAAAATTCTAGCCCTTCAAGAAAACTCATTATCTGGTCCTTTACCGAGTCTATCTAACCTTGCTTCCCTTGAACAAGTTATACTCGATAGTAACACCTTTACTTCCATCCCCTCAGACCTTTTTCATGGTCTTACTAATCTCAAGACTTTTAGCATTTCAAAAAACTTAGAGTTGTCCCCATGGATTCTCCCTAACGACCTTACTAATAGTACCAATATACAAACCTTCCACGCCAGCAAAGCCAACTTATACGGTACTATTCCTGACAATTTCGGTAGTCTTCTTAATTTGCAGAGTCTCCACCTGTCTCACAATAACCTCAATGGTACACTTGATGTACTCTCTTCCATGACTCAACTTAGTCAAGTTTGGTTACAAGCTAATGTGTTCACTGGTGCTATCCCGGATCTTTCAAAGTGTACTGTTTTATTCGATTTGCGACTTGGGGGTAATCTGTTAACTGGTTTAGTTCCTGATACAATTATGTCATTACCTAAATTAGCTAATATTACTTTACAGAATAATAAGTTGCAAGGTCCTTTGCCAGCGTTTCCAAGTGGTGTCAAAGTTGAATTAAGAGCTAATAGTTTCTGTTTACATACACCGGGGCCTTGTGAACCCCAAGTGGCGTCACTGCTTGAGGTTGCCGGAGCTCTTGGGTATCCGATCTCAATGGCGGAATCTTGGTTAGGTGATGATGCTTGTGATGAATGGAAGTTTATTGTTTGTGATTCAAATAATAGTGTGGCAAGTGTGAATTTTGCGAACCAGAATTTTTTTGGGACTATTTCTCCAGCTTTTGGGAATTTGACTTCGCTGAGGATCTTATCATTAAATGACAATAATCTCACGGGTTCTATTCCTGAGGTGTTAACATCTTTGCCGGATCTGCAGTTTCTTGATGTGTCGAATAATAATCTTTCTGGGCTTGTACCTGTATTTCCATCAAGAGTGAAGTTTTCAAGTGATAATAATCTCTTATTAGGGAAACCTATTACCAATGAAAATATAAACCCAACTGATTCGTCCGGTGGTTCAGTTGGTTTGGTTATTGGTATTGTGATTAGTGTTGTTATATTTGTTATCGGGGTTGTATTGTTTGTGTCTTACAAGTGTTATAGAGTTAGTCCTAGCAAATTACAAAGTGAAATCAGTGTAGATCATAGTGAAATCAGTGTAGATCATAGTGAAATCAGTGTAGATCATAGCGAGATTCCTTCATCCGAAAGTGGTAACGTGATAATATCTATTCAGATGCTTCAGAAAGCGACTGATGATTTCAGTGACGAGAAGGTGTTAGGAAACGGTGGATTTGGAGTCGTTTACAAAGGCGAGTTAGATGATGGAACTAAAATTGCGGTCAAGAGGAGGAAATCTGGTGTGAATGCAACAAAATGGATGAATGACTTCCTAGCCGAGATGAAAGTACTAACAAAAGTAAGGCATAGACATCTCGTTGCTCTTCTTGGTTACTGTATTGATGGTAATGAGAGTCTTTTGGTGTACGAATACATGCCACAAGGTACTTTAAGTCAACATTTGTTTAAATGGAGAGAAAATGGGATCCCCCCTCTTAGTTGGAAGCAAAGGGTTACAATTGCTTTAGATGTGGGAAGAGGGGTTCAGTATCTGCATAGTTTGGCACAACAAAACTTTATTCATCGAGACTTGAAGCCGGCTAACATCCTTCTTGGTGATGACATGGGAGCAAAGGTTGCAGATTTTGGTTTAGTTAAAATTACGCCTAATGGAAAGTATTCCATTGCGACTAGAGTGGCTGGGACATTCGGTTATCTGGCACCAGAGTATTCTGGTGAGAACTACCTCCTCCTTTTTTTGTCAAAAATCATATTACGATTTACTTGTTTTGCTACAAATGACTGACTTTGTTAAGTAGATTGGTATTCCTTGTTATAGTTCCTTTGATAGTATCCTGAAACTTAAATTTAAATTCTTATTTCTTTTTTTGTCAAAACAGCTACCGGGAGGGTGACATCAAAGGTGGATGTTTACTCGTTTGGAGTAGTCTTAATGCAGTTGATTACTGGCCTAAAAGCACTACATGAAACTATGCCATATGAGAGTTGTCAGTTGGCTACCTGGTTTCGAAGGGTACCTGTCACCAAGGAAAACATGGTAAAATATGTAGACAAAGCCCTCGATACTAATGATAACGAAACACTTGAAAGCATCTTCAAGGTGGCTGAACTGGCAAAACACTGCACTGCAGTTGAACCGTTTCATAGACCTGACATGGGATATGTTGTTAACGTATTGGGTCCTCTTCTTGAAAAATGGAAACCCTTACTACCAGAACAAGAAAACACTTATTATCGCCGCCACATGAGCCTTCCACAAGCTCTTCAAGCTGATGAGGATACCTCTAGCTCGTTAGATATCTTTCAGTCAAACTCATTCTAGCCTCTTTAGACGCATTTTATTCACAAGATTGTCGGTAGTGAAAGAACAATTTATCATATGCAGGTTCTCACTTTTGTTATGTTCTTTAATTTATCATAAATTTCTTTGTATATCGATGAAGGAGAACTTTGCAGGACGTTTATGCTCATCTCTATAATCTGTCTGCAACTTTGTTATCAAGTTTATATGCTATATGTACAAGGGAAATTCTCGCAATGACCTAAAGAAAAACCAATAAGCATACAAACACAAAACACGGGGCCTTAAACTGGTTGGGTCGATTTCAGATCGTTCTAAATCCATAGATAATTACAAACATAGAACCCTCTCTAAAGTATTTATACCCGTAAAACTCAATCGTATGTTGGTGTAACTTGTTAAAACTTAGGTCAGGTCCTAAACAAGAGAAATTTCCATAATACTAAGGGGTCAAGTCTTCGAACCTAGCAGCCTTTTCGTCTAGTAATACCATAAACATTTCACTTCGGGTTGTGATCCACAATTCCAGTTCGGGTCGTAAAACCATTCGGGTCACATACAAACTTTAAAACTCATATAAGGGTGGGAAGAAAGATATGCTAGTTTCTTGTGTTTACCTTGCAGACATTTTCATTCTTGCTTAATCATTTTACACCTTAAGAACTGTTCATCATTATCAATGCATATTCGTAAAGGCGAATAAAACTAAATAGGTAACCTTTATTTCAAGTTAAAAGTACACGATTCACAATTCCATGTATCTAAAATATGTAAAACATGAAAGGTTTAGTCTGTTCATGTGACCAGATTTACGGTTTAAATCCATATATCTGAAGTGCAGTCACCACCAGGGTATCTCATTTCATGAGCCAAACAAGGACCATCTGGCTCCGCTCCAAAGTCAACATAGAAATGTGGGTTTATCGCAAGTCCACCTTTTCCAGTGTCGACATCAATTTGCAGCATGTGAGACCCTTTTTCCACAACTTCTGGATAGAACTGCTTGTCCCATTTGCTAAATAACGAGTTTGTGACGTATAGACGTTTCCCGTCTAAGCTTAGCTGAATCATTTGTGGTCCTCCTAGCAACCGGTGTCCCTAAAGGAACAATCATTAAGAGTTTAAACGATGCATGAGTTTTTACAATATTGCAAATATTTAGCCCTAAATAACTAGATAATTAAGTGATTACTTTGATAGCATACCTCCGAACACTCCTAACCGTACTAAAGGATATATTACCCTAACAGCATATGATTCTTTTAACCACGACATATAACACATACCTTGACTTCAGGAACGTCAACTTGGTAAGTAGTACCATCATCGTTCTCAGCAACTACCGGGCTTCCTTTTTGGAACAACCCGCCGACAAATACTTGACCAACCAAAACAGGACTCTTAGGGTCTTCGATATTATACTGTCGAATATCACCATGAAGCCAGTTCACAAAGTAAAGAAACCGATCATCAAGTGAAATTAGGAAATCTGTAATAAGTCCCGGCATTTCTGGTAGAATCCAGTTTTGGACCTTCACTGGCTTCACTTTCACTACCACCTACATTACCAAGTTTATTACACCTTTTTTTCGTAAAAGAGTTTATTACACCTTTTTTTAGTTCAACGATATAAGGTTTTTGATCCTAAATGTGGACTAAGTTAGATGTGTACCTCATGGCTCCCATGATTAATTGAATTCTTGAAAATAGAGAGCACCATGTTGATACTTATTGCCATACACTCAAATACCCTGTTGTCTTTTGTTGCGGTCGTAGCAAAATTCCTTATCTGTGATATCTTAAATCAACGTGAACTTGTGAATCAACCCCTCCTAAAAACTGCGTTCATCCGGAAAATTCTTTTATTACGCAATAATATATTTATGAGTAGATTTATTGACACATTAACTATTTATAAGAAATATGGTATATATAGTGGTTTTGGGATCAACGTTGTCTCCGGGGTCAGCCCTAATGGACCCCTTTTCATGAGCGTAGCAAAAATGCCACAAAAACTTTGACTCAGATGCCCATTTTTTCCTACCTTCGTTACGTATTAAAGTCTTCTTTAGCTAGTCAAACTAGAGGGCTATTCAGAGATGTATATTTTGCGACTTGAAGATTCATAATCACAATCAGATAACCAACAAATTTAACGTAATTTAAATTTTTATCAGATATCAGTTTAATACTATAATGAAATTTTCTAGCACTTACCTCTAATGGCAATAGTCCATCAGGGCCTAAATCAATAGTTTGTTTCAGTTCACCCTCGGGCCAGTTATACACGTGCAAATGACGACCATATAAACCGTCAGATACATCTTGAAGGTTGAACCCTTGTGTAAAAGCAGCCGGGGCTCCCCATGATGTACTGATCATGGTCTTGTGACGAGGTTGATACCAATAATCATACCCGAACAATGGACTATGCCCAGGTTTCTCCCACCTACAATATAAGCATATTTTAAGCTATAGTACCATCTAAAACTACACATCATAGCAAAATGTATTACCTAAATGTGATAATTATGGGCTTATTACTCGTTCAGTGAGAAACGGGTTGATTCTTGTTTGTTTTATGTCTAACGGGTCAAACAAGTAAACACAAAAAACTATCGAGAAAGGGTACATGTCGTGAGTTTCCCATAGTGATTTTTTTTACAGTATTAAATTACCTAAATCGTTTTATTTCAAATAATAAGATTGTTTCGGTACTAATACAAGTACAAATTTAGTACTTGTATTATTACGGTAATATTTTGACATGCTATTATCTATCAAAGTTTTCAACAAAAAATTGTTTTTGGATCAATCCATGAAAATAAGGCAACCGTACCCAAAAAATGCATGGCCAGCCCATTTTGCAACTTTTTCTATCACCTCTAAAGATGAATATTAATGCCGCAATAAAATGTTACATACCTTCCTTTCACATTGAAGTCTGAGTCGAGAAGAAGAAACCCGTTTCCTTCTGCCTTTCCATCTTTGTCTCCGAGGCAAGAAACCATAATTTCACCGGAGGCAAGACAGTGAGCGGTGTGTGGATATGCTAATCCGGTTTTACCAGAGATGTCACTTGGCTCAACCGCCTTGTAGAAGGTGGGAGCCCGTGGATCCTTCAGTGTGTCAACAGCATATATTCTACCCGACCTGAAAAATCATTATGGCCACTCGAAGGATCAGATAACAGATAATCAGTTGACCAAAGCTAGAGATAGTTAGGCACTTCAATTTTTATTTTTACAATCAGTCTTCTTACTGTTTATAATTTTGACCCGAAAATACTGAAAAGATGCTCTTCTTTTCACAGAAAACAGTCGTAAAGAGTTGGGAGGTGTTTGGATGTGCATTTACAAAGTCAATTTTACCGCTTGATGAATCAAATGAGTTGACTAAACCTTACCTAGTTTTACGTTTATTTTAATAATCAGTTTCCTTACGGCTACTCTTCACGTATAACTGAATCTGATTATTTTTTAGTTAAACTAAAGAAAACCTGAGTTAAGCGCCATCCAAACACCCCTCTTATCCCTCCTACTCCATAAGTGAATCCCCGTTTGTTAACAATACAGATCAATTTCATGTCCGAAAATAAGTATATTGACACTCAAAAGTAAACTGTTTTCTAGCTGGCGGGTAGAGATACATACACAAGAGCTGGAAGAACAAGGTAACGACGTGAAGTCTTTGAATCACCAAAGCAAGAACTGCAGGCATTCCAACCAGAATGGTGCAACTCATCGCCAACATTAGGCATAGGCAGCCTGTGGATGACTTGCGAGTAGGTTTTCGAGGTAGGGTCCACATCGATTGTTCCCAAGAAATCAGGCTTATCCTTACCGGTTCCTATATTACACCACAAAAACAAAGAAAAATCTCAGTTTACACACAACCACTAGCTTGTAATACACCAAAAGCATAAATGAAACCATATTTTGTCACCCTATTATCCATATCCACATTGAGAATACGCATATTATCTCGTATCTGTTTCTCTTTTAAATGTCATCAACAATGTTGGATCAACGATTTCGTACAGGATATGGACTATTACTACAAATATGCATATAGGATGTAAGACGGTATTACTTTTTTATATTTCAAATTTGCACAATATGATAAACATAGCTCGATTTAGCGGCGCATGTGTGATGTAGTAGAATATCATAAACATCTGATCAAAACTTACTCCAACAAAGGTCAATTATTCTATATTTGGAATCTAAAATGACCCTGTATTTTTTTATTAAAATATTGATGTTTGGATTGGGACAAAGGAATGGAAGTCATTATTATCTTGCCTTCTATCTTTTTTCCACAAACCACAATAATTGCTTATCTTCAAACAAAATTATCTTTTTTGTGTATGCACCTTTAAAATAATACAGGCATCAAAAGTTTAAGGTTCACTTGAAAAAGCTAATTTTATTAATCACAAGTGATTAAATTTTGTGAAATTTTTATTTAAGTGATTTTTACAAAATTTCCAGTCACATGCAATGAAAACCAATATGGAACATCCATTTTATGATCCAATGGCCCACAACTGGTCTTTCAAAAACTTTACCTATAAATTCTCTTAATCTGATCATGTTAAATAATCAACCAAAACTTATTCATACTATCACTTTAATCATACTGTCACTTTCTAATCCATTACTTTAATCATGACCATTAACACACTCAAAAAATTAATCCAGTACTTTAATCATACTATCACTTTCTAAACTAAACATCCAAACACCCCTTAATCCAAATTTCACCTAGGAAATTTCACCAAAACAAAATCACAAATATCAGTTTAAGCTAATAATCCAATCCAATCTAATATAAAACACTCAAAATGAACTCATCCATTTTTCCAAAATTAACCCATAAATTTTTTTATTAATCTCAAATAACAAAAATAAAAGAAGTGATTTTTGCATCTTATAAACGTAACCAAACACACTGAAATCATTTTTCTAATCAACCAAAAATCCAATTTTCACTTAGAAATAATTTTTTTATAAAAAATTAAAAAAATAAAATCCAATCTCAATATAATCTAACTACCAAAAAGCGATCTATCAACAACACATGCATAAATAACACATAAAAATCATATAAACACTACTTAAAATTAGCTTACAACTTCAAATTATATAAAATAAAACCAAACTTTTATCAGATCAAACATATAGATGATAATATACCTGTGTAGACACAAGTGACATAAATAAGTGACTCTCTGGGACCCACCATAGCATCAAGAGGAGTAGCATAACCTGGTCCAGTGCTACAACAGCTATGTTTGTTCTCACCAATTGTTGCATGTTCAAGCACAACAACATCTGCTGCAGCAGCCATGATGATGGTTTTTTTTAAGTTTGTTTGGTTTTTTAAAAGATGATCAACTTTTTATGAATTGAGTAACAGAACACACAAAAATATGTAAGTGATGAGATGAGGTGGCAGATACATACTATGTATGTCATTTCATGTGACTTATGTTTTTTGGATGTATCTGTACTTATGTTTTACTATGGGTTCATTTTGTCTTTTAACACCTTGGGCTTTTTGTGACTTTGCATTTATAACACAAACTTTTCATTAAAGTAAATAGTTACCAAGGATTCTTGTGAATCGCGTGAATTTATTCCTTGTAAATTTAAGTCCTGCTTATAACATGTAAGATAAATTTGTAATATAATATTGTGAGATAGTTAAACAATATCATTAAAAAAAACTCAAGTTGTTTGAAATGCGCAAAAAAAAAATAATGTGCAAAAGAAATGACTATTTAATTTTGTTGGTATGAACATAATTATAAATATACACAATGAGTGACAAATCCACTGTCCTTTTGACAGTGGGTCACTTTGCTACAGTAACGGGCTCTCATTTTGGGTCAGTCCGATTTTAGTTTTTTTTTTTAAATTATTTTGTTTTTGTTTTTTTTTTAAATTTGTATGCACAAAGTAGGAGGAAAAAAAAATATTACAAAAGTTCTGATTTATTCGGATAAAAAAAATACCCGAGAAACATCTTCGATCCCTAATAACTTTAAAATAATCGATATGGTCACAAACGTACAACCCATTATATTAAAAAAAACCCCATATAGCAAAAAAAAAATTCCCGAATCATACAAAAAAAGGAAATATCCGGGAAAAAATTAGCCAAAAAAAAACCCAAAAATAGCCTAAAATCTGGCCCAAAGTAAAAAAAAATAGAAAACGGACCCTCACCTTTTAACTATTTACGATTTTCTTACACAAAAATTCCCGTAAAAAAATTTACAAAACCGTCCCAAAAAAAGAAAATATTCGGGAAAAAATTAGCCCGTCCCAACGCAATTTTTTTTTCCCCGAATCATACAAAAAAAGAAAATATTAAAAATTAGCCCCCATAACGCATCGCCCAAAAAAAAACCTCCGAAACGTAAAAAAAATTATTCGGAAAAAAATTAGCCCCGCCGCAACGCGCGGTTTCTTTTGCTTGTTACTTTTACATTACACATTACTCATGAGTAAACATCAAACCTATATACATGACAAGAAAGGGACGCCCTTAGTGCTTTGATCACTTTCAGTTAGATGATCATTTATGGCTGGTCGTCTTATCAAGATTACCGACACCGCCGTCGTCCTTGAAATCCTTGTATTACAAAAGTTTCGATTTATTCAGATAAAAAAAATACCCGCGGAAACATCTTCGATACCTAATAACTTTAAAATAATCGATATGGTCACAAACGTACAACCCATTATATTAAAAAAAAACCCATATAGCAAAAAAAAAAAAACACTTTAAACATGAGGCCCAACACATAAGCCATATAAAAAAAATTTATTACTAAAAATATACACATTTGTCGACAACTCGCCAAAAAATCGCAATAAATGTTCCGAATTATTCTGATAAAAAAATACCCGCGAGGAAAACATCTACATCTTTCGATACTAATAACTTAAAAATAATCCGATATGGTCCACAAACGTACAACCCATTATATTAAAAAAAACATATATAGCAAAAAAAACAACACTTTAAACATGAGGCCCAACACATAAGCCATATAAAAAAAATTTATTACTAAAAATATACACATTTTGTCACAAACTAGCCTAAAATAAAATTCGCTATAAAATAATGTGCCCATTTCTACCTCGTTACAAATCAATACTTATATGCACAAACTTTGATAAAAGAAAAGACTAATATATAAAAGTAAAACACATAGCAAAAAAAGTATGTACCTATCTTACTACTTTTTATACAGATAAAAGTTGACTTACGAAATAATGTCCTTTATTTATCTAAATGATGGTTAAAAAAAAACTGATAAAGGGGCTTGTAGTAGTGAAGTGGTACCCTTGTATTATATGAAAATGCTTTCATTCAAATTGTTGTTGGTTCGGTTCTTACTAATACATGTGAGATACATTTACGGTGTATATACCGACATAGCCAATTGCTTAAAAAAAAAATTGGTCACGTATGACAAATTATGTTTAAATACTTTAGGGTTATAAATAAAATAAAACAAAGAGTAAACTGCAAAATACATCCCTGTGGTTTCAACTTTCTCACATAATACATCCTTGTCAGAAACCATTGGCAGTATACATCATTCGTTAGGCAAACGTTTGCCACAATACATCCCCGAGGACGAACGATGCAAATATTTTTCCTTTATCTTCTCACGAGGGATGTATTGTGTAAAAAAACCACAGGGATGTATTTTGAAAATATTTTTTTAATTTTTTTGTTTTTTAATTTTTTTTTGTTTTATGATTTTTTTTATTTTTTAATTTTTTTAAAGAGTAAATTACATACTTCGAAAAAAAAAGTTTTAAAGTTTTTATAAAAAACTTTGCAGTTTACTCAAATTATATACTTCGAAAAATTTATAAAAAAATTGTACTTCAAAAAAAATATTTATACTTAGAAAAAATATTTTTTTAAAATTTTTTTATAAAATAAAAATTTTATACTTCGAAAAAGTTTATAAAACTATTCTTCGAAAAAATTTATAAAATTTTATAAAAATTTTATACTTTGAAAAAATTTATAAAATTTTATAGTTCGAAAATTTTTATAAAATTTTATCCTTTTTTTTCGAAGTATAAAATAAAATACTTTATTATTATTATTAAATAAAAAACAAAAAAATTAAAAAAATTAAAAAATTAAAAAAATATATTTGCAAAATACATCCCTGTGGTTTTTTTACACAATACATCCCTCGTGAGAAGATAACGGAAAAATATTTGCATCGTTCGTCCTCAAGGATGTATTGTGGTAAACGTTTGCCTAACGAAGGATGTATACTGCCAATAGTTTCTGACAGGGATGTATTATGTGAGAAAGTTAAAACCACATGGATGTATTTTGCAGTTTACTCTAAAACAAAAGTGTAGGGGTGAAATTACTGAATCAAAGAAGTATTATGTATGAGGCCGTATATGTGGGTTAAATTATTAAACTAATAGAGTCTTATTTGAGTTTGACTTGATGATTCTAATCAACGGCTGTGATTTAGTCTATCTTTGACACGTGTTATTAAATTAAATTAAATTAAATTATCTTTATTGAAATACGTGCCAAAAAGATTCTGATGAACGGCCACAATTCCAGTGATCCCCTTTCCTCATTTGTCCTACATGAATATACTTTGAGAACACTTTACTAGCTATTTAAAAATTTTAATTTATCTATTCCAATATAAATGTATGCATTATTGGTTTTATCTTATGCTATCTGAAACCATGGTACAGCAAAATCAAGTGAAAACCAAACTGAATCGATAAATCGAGTTTAACCGGGCTGAACTGAACCGAACCGTCTTTATTCAGTTTAGTTTTCTGTCTTATTTAATTATGTTTTCGGTTTGGTTTTGCTCAATTTAGTCAGTTCGGGTCAAAACCAAGAAAAATGCACCTAAACTATTTAAACCGGTTTTGATAGGTTAACTTTGGTTCGGTTTCGTTAGGTTAACTTCGATTCACGTTTTCCTCAAAATCGGTTTTCGGTTTGTGTCAGATTTGGTCGGTTCGGCTCGGGTTTGACCCGTTGCTCAGCCCCATATGAAACCAAGGTTTTCAAGATCAGGAAATCACTCCAGATCATTTTCGTCTTTGCAAGATTGAAAAAATAAAAATTGATCAGGATCTTAAGATTCTACTATAATGTTATTTTTTTAATAGTTTTGTAATCTGTACAAATTCACAAATTATTATATATCATAGACACAAAATTATATGAATGTTTTATTGAAATGTTGTTCTAAATTTTATGATATTTATTGAGAGTAACGTGTTGTTTTTTAAATTCTACAAAACACAATTCATAAATTTGTAGTTTTTTAGTCTGTCGTTCGAGAAAAATAGGATAAGATTGGATTATATTTTAAGATCAAATGGTCAAGATCAAGATCCTATAAGATCTTAAGCTGGCAAAGATCTTGTGTAGGATCCAAATCGTTTTTGTTATGCAGTATCGTAAAATCGTAAGATCATAAGATTAAGATCGAGATCATAACAACATGTTTGAAATGATATACTATAAAAAATATTTAAACAAAAAGAAAAAAAAGCATGGTAGGAGATTTTTTATGTTGTGTATACATATAACTTTATTTAAACGAGCTTGTAATAAATAAATGAGTTTGAGCGTAGTGTGATTGATAAATCGAATCCAAGCCGAGTTTGAGCTAAAAGTACAAGACTCCAAACGAGCTCGAACATAAGCTCAGGTTTTGTTACTACAAATGAGTCGAGCTTATCCGTCTAAAAATATGCTTCCCTGTTGGGATTAAAAGTCTTATTGATGTTGTTTGAATTACTGCTGCTCATGTTAATGTTAATGCTGCTCAGCTGAATTTAGTGCTGCTCATGAACTTCAAAGAAAATATGCTAAGTATTTACTACTGCTAGTACAAAGTTAGTACTGCTAGTGAATATTAGTACTGCTAGAGAAAATATGCTAAGTAGTTACTACTGCTAGTGATAAGTTACTACTGCTAGTACAAAGTTACTACTGCTAGATAAGTTAATGCTGCTAAGGTTAATAAGTTAGTACTGTTTGTTGTTAGTACTGCTTATATGATATGTATTAAGTTATTTGTTTATAGAAAAGATTATGGATACTTAGGAAAGTATTGTAAGCCGACTAGGGCTCCTTGGTGTATAAAAGGAGGTCCTAGGGCATAGAGTTTGATATGTTTTTATCTTTTATTATTCTTAGCTTCAAGGTCTGTGTAACCCTAATACTTTGAGAGTATTCGTATTATTATTAATAATATTGGAGCTTATTTGTTTTGAATTACTGTTTCATTAAGAATTCTTCTTAATATTAAAGATTAGATTCCGCATAATCTTTAATACATTCAAAAACAGTTTCTACTATAGTTGTGTTAGATTTATCTAATATAACTAAACCTTAAACAAAGCTTAAGGAATTCGATCTATTGAAGTGGGATCAACAAGTGGTATCAGAGCTTGTTAAGAACCTGTTTTTGCTAAAAGACATGGATCAAGATTCTGCACACATGGTGGCTGCATCTAAAGTTCCCATGCTCAAACCTGGTGAGTATGAGATATGGAGGATGAGGATTGAACAATATATCCAGATGATAGACTATGCACTGTGGGAAGTCATAGAGAATGGTGCAACCTTGCCAAAAACAAAAATTATGGAAGATTAGAGGTGAAAGCTAGAAGTACTTTAATGATGGACATTCCCAATGAACATCAGTTAAAGTTTTATAAAGGATGCTAAGAAGTTGTTGGAAGCTGTTGAAAAGAGATTTGGTAGGAATGAAGCTATAAAAAAGACTCAAAGGAATCTCTTAAAGCAACAATATGAAAACTTCACTGCTCCAAGTTCAGAGATGCTTGATCAAACTTTTAATAGGCTTCAAAAGCTTGTGAGTCAGTTGGAGTTTTTGGGTGAAAAGATTTCACAAGAAGATGTTAATAAAAAGTTATTAAGAAGTTTGTCACCTGAGTGGAACACACATGCTGTTGTGTGGAGAAATAAAGCTGATTTTGATACAATGAGCATGGATGATCTCTACAACAACTTCAAGGTGTATGAACCAAAAGTTAAAGGGATGTCTAGCTCAAGTTCAAGCACACAGAACATGGCTTTCGTGTCCTCTTCAAATAACAACACTAGCAGTACTAATGAAGCAATTAATACTGCTCATGAAGTTTCTACTGCTAGCACTCGAGTTAATGCCGCTAACTCTACAAATATTGATAACTTGAGTGATGTTGTTATTTGTTCATTCTTTGCTAGTCAACCAAATAGTTCTCAACTTGTACATGAGGACTTGCAACAAATCCATCCAGATGACATAGAAGAGATGGATTTGAGATGGCGAATGGCCATGTTGACTATGAGAGCAAAAAGGTTTTTAAAGAAAACATGAAGGAAGCTTACTGTTAATGGAAATGAGACTATTGGTTTTGATAAGTCCAAAGTTGAGTGCTACAACTGCCACAAAAGGGGACACTTTGCTAGGGAGTGCAAAGCTCCAAGAAATCAAGACAACAAGAACAAGGAAAGCTCAAAAAGAGTGTGCCTGTGGAAACATCTACTTCCACAACTTTGGTGTCATGTGATGGTCTTGGTGGATATGACTAGAGTGATCAGGCAGAGGAAGGGCCTAATTATGCACTCATGGCTTTCTCATCTTCAAACCCTAACTCAGAGGGCAATCCACAAATAGATTTACAGGATCAAGGAGTGATTGATAGTGGATGCTCAAGGCACATGACAGGGAACATGTCCTATCTTACAGACTATGAAGATATAGATGGAGGATATGTTGCTTTTGGAGGAAACCCTAAAGGAGGGAAAATTACAAGAAAAGGTACCATTAAAACTGGTAATCTATATTTTGAAAATATGTATTTTGTAAGAGAGTTAAAGTTTAATCGCTTTAGTGTCTCACAAATGTGTGATAAAAATAATAGTGTTTTTTTTAATGACACTGAATATATTGTTTTATCTCCAAACTTTAAGTTAATTAATGAAAGTAAAGTTTTACTTAGAGTTCCTAGAAAGAACAATATGTATAGTGTTGATTTAAAGAACATAGTTCCTAAAGGAGGTTTAACTTGTCTTTTTGTAAAATCCACATCTGATGAATCTAAACTTTGGCATAGAAGGTTATGTCACTTAAATTTTAAAACCATGAATAAATTGGTTAAGGGAAATCTTGTAAGAGGTTTACCTTCCAAACTTTTTGAAAATGATCAAACATGTGTTGCTTGTCAAAAAGAAAAGCAGCACAAAGCCTCTTGTAAGTCCAAAACTAAGAACTCAATCAGTCTTCCTTTACATTTATTGCATATGGACTTATTTAGTCCAACATTTGTAAAAAGCCTTATGAAGAAAATGTATTGCCTAGTTGTCACAGATGATTACAGTAGGTTTACATGGGTTTTTTTCTAGCTACTAAGGATGAGACTAGTGGCATTCTTAAGTCCTTTATAACTGGAATAGAAAATCTAATAGATCACAAGGTTAAAGTGATTAGATGCGATAATGGAACAAAGTTTAAAAACAGAGAAATAAATCAGTTTTGTAAGATGAAGGGTATTTTGAGACAATTTAGTGTAGCTAGAACTCCTCAACAAAATGAAGTTGATGAGAAGAGAAATATGACACTAATTGAGGCTGCTAGGACTATGCTAGCTGATTCTAAGTTGCCAACTACTTTTTGGGTAGAAGCAGTTAATATTGATTGCTGTGTGCAAAATAGAGTGTTAGTAGTTAAGCCTCATAACAAGACCCCATATGAACTTCTTCATGGTAGAACACCAATTTTAAGTTTTATGAGACCATTTGGGTGTTTTGTTACCATTCTCAATACCATAGATCACTTAGACAAATTTGATGGTAAGACTGATGAAGGTTTCTTTGTTGGATACTCTTTAAATAGTAAATCCTTTAGAGTATTCAATAGTAGAACAATGATAGTGGAAAAAAACTTGCATATTAGGTTTAGTGAGAGTACACCTAATGTTGTAGGTAGTGGACTAGATTGGCTATTTGATATTGATGCACTAACAAGAACAATGAATTATAAGCCAATTGTTGCAGGTACACAATCTAATGGTTTTGCAGGTACAAAAACAAGTGATAATGTAGGTCAAGCTAGAAAGGAGACAGAACATGTCAAAGATTATATTTTGCTACCATTATGGACTGCCAATCCACCATATTCCCAAGATCTAAAGAATTCTCATGATGATGGATCCAAACATTCAAGTGATGATAGAAAAAAGAATGATGAAGATCCAAGAAAAGATAGTGAATGTAAAGATCAAGAGAATGAAGATAATGTTAACAGCACTAACATTGTTAATGCTGCTGGCACAAATGAGGTTAATTCTGTTGGTGGAAAAACAAGCATTGAACTTACATTTGATCCAAATATGCCTGCTTCGAAAAATTATAGCATATTTAACTTCTCAAAAGATGATGAAGATGGTGATGCAGTGGCTGACATGAACAATTTAGATATAACAATCCAAGTCAGTCCTAATCCAACTACACGAATTCATAAAGATCATCCTCTTAATCAAGTGATTGGAGATTTGCAATCAGCTACACAAACAAGAAAGATGTCAAAGAATTTGGAGGAACATGGGTTTGTTAGTACTGTTCAACAAAGAACAAATCATAAAGACCTTCAAAACTGCTTGTTTGCTTGTTCTTTATCACAGGAAGAACCCAAAAAGGTAATTCATGCATTGAGGGATCCAAGCTGGATAGAGGCTATGCAGGAAGAGCTTCTATAATTCAAGTTACAAAAAGTTTGGACTTTAGTGGATTTATCAAATGGAAAAAGGGCTATAGGCTCTAAATGAGTTTTCAGGAATAAAAAGGATGAAAGGGGAATTGTAATAAGAAATAAAGTAAGATTGGTTTCTCAAGGGTACACACAAGAAGAAGGGATTGACTATGATGAAGTCTTTGCCCTTGTTGCAAGAATTAAAGCAATTAGGCTATTTTTAGCTTATGCTTCATTTAAAGATTTTATGGTGTATCAAATGGATGTAAAAAGTGTTTTTCTCCATGAGAACATTAAAAAAGAGGTGTATGTATGTCAACCATCAGGATTTGAAGATCTAGACTTTCCTGATAAAGTATACAAGGTTAAAAAAGTACTGTATGGACTACATCAAGCTCCTAGAGCTTGGTATGAAACCTTGTCAACATATATGTTGGACAATGAGTTTCAAAGAGGGAAAATTGACAAGACCTTATTCATCAAAAGGTACAAAGGTGATATTTTGTTGGTCCAAGTTTATGTGGATGATATCATCTTTGGTTCAACAAAGAAGGAGCTATGCATTGCATTTGAGAAGTTGATGCATGAGAAATTTTAGATGAGTTCTATGGGAGAACTTACATTCTTCTTGGGATTACAAGTGCAGCATAAGAAGGATGGCATATTTATTAGTCAAGATAAATATGTTGATGAAATTTTAAAGAAATTCGGGTTTACAGAAGTCAAGACTGCAAGCACACCGATGGAAACTCAAAAGCCTCTGCTCAAGGATGAAGATGGTGAAGAAATGGATGATCATATGTATAGGTTAATGATTGGTGATGTATCTTACATCTTTAAGACCTGATATCATGTTTGCAGTGTGTGCCTGTGCTAGATACCAAGTCAATCCAAAAGTTTCACATCTTTATACTGTGAAAAAGATTTTTAGGTACTTAAAAGGTCAACCAAAATTGGGCCTTTGGTATCCAAAAGATTTTGCTTTTGATTTGGTAGCATACACTAATAGTGATTATGCTGGAGCAAGCTTGGATAGAAAGTCTACAACATGAGGTTGTCAGTTCCTTGGATGTAGATTAATATCATGGCAGTTCAAGAAATAGACAGTGGTTGCAAATTCCACAACATAAGCTGAGTATGTAGCTGCTTCAAGTTGTTGTGGACAAGTGTTTTGGATTCAGAATCAACTACTTGATTATGGGTACAATTTTATGCATACCAAGATCTTTATTGACAATAACAGTACTATTTGCATAATTAAAAATCCTGTTTTTGATTCAAAAACAAAGAAATAGAGATCAGACATCATTTTATTAGAGATTGCAATGAAAAGAAATTAATTCAAATGGTCAAAATCCATACTGACAAAAATGTTGCAGATTTGCTTACAAAAGCTTTTGATGTAAGTAGATTTTAATATTTGATTGCTAGTATTGGAATGCTAAATCTTTAAAGTCTTTTATCTCTTTATGTTTTTGTAGAGTTTTGTATGAATTGGTACTGTTATTCATTTCATTAAAAGTTTCTGTTGTTAAGTATAAATAGTACTGCTGGTTATACTTAATACTGCTGAGTTTCTACTGTTAGTTATACTTAATACTGCCGGGTATAATTAATACTGTTATAATTGTGAAAATTGCTATGGATTGTGTTTTCTTGATTTTTGGACAAACATTTTGCAAGATAAGCAAAGAAAAGTGTTAGATTGATGATGGGAATGATGTTTGGAAAGAAATTAGAGTTAATGCTGGTGACTTAAAGTTAATGCTGCAAGGCATAACTTACTACTGCTTAGTTACTACTGCTGGGTTGTTGAGGGTATTTTTCATAAATACTTTGATTAAGGGTTTTAATCAATCATTTAATTGATTTCATTTTCTCATATACTCTCTAATTACAAACCCTAACTCAATTTTATCATCCATTATTAAAACCCAACACAAATGACGACTCTAAAGTTTGCTGATGCTCAGAAAATGGTCGCGTTTTTGTCTAAACCCATAGAGAGTGATGGGTTTGAACAAATTGTGGATTTTTTGAATGCACACCCTATAAGGTATGCATTAACGATTAATCTTAATATATATATATATATATATATATTTCTTTCATTGAACAGTTCTGGTCTACTGTCAAGGCCAAAACTATCAATGGGGAAGCACAGTTACATGCCCTAGTAGATGACAAGAAGATAGTCATTACTGAATCATCTGTTAGAAGAGATCTTCAAGTAGCAGATGAGGAAAGTATTGATTGTTTATCAAATTCTACTATTTTTGAACAACTTGCATTGATAGGGAATGAGAAATTTCACAAAAGTTAACTATTTATAAATCATTCTTCTTCCCACAATGGAAATTTCTAATTCATACTATCTTGTAGTGTCTAGGTCCAAAGACTACTGCATGGAATGAGTTTAGTAGGTCCAAAGACATCTGCCATTATCTGTTTAGCAACAAATCAGAAATTCAACTTTTCAAAATTGATTTTTGATAGTATGATTAGAAACTTAGATAATGTCTATAGCAAATTTTTAATGTATCCAAGGTTTGTGAAAATCTTTTTGGACCAACAACTTGAGGAGATGTCAACTCATAAGAGAATTTATATTGCACCCTCTTACACTAAAAAGATTTTTGTAAATATGAGAAGAATAGGCAAAGGTTTTTCTGATAGAGTAACACCTTTATTTCCAACAATGGTGGTACAAAACCAATCACAAATGGGTGAAGGTTCAACAAATCCAACTGATCCCCATCACACACCCACTTTTATTCAACCATCTCCTCAACCTCAAAAGACATAGAAACTTAGGAAGCCTAAAAGAAAGGACACTCAGGTACCTCAGCCTAGTGATCCCACTGAAAGTGTTGTAGATGAGGCTATCCATAAAGAGTTGAGTGACGGTTTGGTGAGGGCTGCCACTACTGCTTCTAGCTTAGAAGCAGAGCAGGACTATGGTAACATCAATAAGACCCGATCCAAGGCAACACCTAATGAATCTAGTTCCCAAAGAACTAATTCAGGTGGTGGTCCCAGGTGCCAAGAAACCATGAAGGATTCTATTGCTCAAACTAGGTTTAAGAATGTATCTAAACATTCTAATGATTCACTGCTCGCAAAAGGTAACACACTTCAAAGTGATGAGGATATACTTAAACTTGATGAATTGATGGCACTATGTACCACTTTACAAAACAGGGTTCTTGATTTAGAGAAGACAAAGACCTCTCAACATAATGAAATTGCTAGTTTTAAAAGGAGGGTCAAGAAGCTTGAAAAGAAAAATAGGTCAAGAACTCATAAGTTGAAGAGATTATACAAAGTTGGTTTGAGAGCTAGGGTAGAATCCTCTGATGATGAAGAAAGTTTGGGTGAGGATGCAAAAAGAGATTGTTGTAGAAGAATGATGCTAATTTAGCTTCCTTTCCTGGGATTTTATATCTTTTATTGTTGTGGATCTAAATTCCCTTTCTGATTCGCTATTGTCATTGACTATTTGAAGTGGGATACATTTTGCCAACGTGTGCGGGTTCATATACACAATATCTATCAACAAGTGATAATTAGTAGATTGCACCTTATTTGTTCATGTATACTTTACTTTTGAAGAAAGTGTTTTAATCAGCATTCTTTTAAAGGACTATAGCCGGCCTCGATACAAGATTGAGACATACGAGTTTTTAGCTAAAAAACAGGTAAACTAAAAATATTCTTTCAAAAAGTTTATGTATATATATGCAAATGACGAGATAAGTTTATTAAGAATTTGGAAAAGTGATCACTTTTATCTACAAAAAGACCTTACATTCCTAAAAAACTATAAACCTAGATTGTTGTCCATGTGTCAATTGTTATGTAAGCTTATGGGAAAAACATATGGTCTTATGAAATATAAGTTGAATATATCTAGATTTCATTTCGTTAACCATTTGCTAAAGTGGATAATGAAGCATGGTAATTTATCTTCTTTTATCTTCTTTTGCAAGTCTTTTCTTTTGTGTTTGGCGACGGTGATCCAAATGAAGGAACTAAAGAACAGAGGTAGAAATTTGTAACTACCGTTCTTCCTGACTTTCAATATTCTGTCTTCCTAGAGTTTTGTATATTTAATTATTTTAATGTTTTGTACCAGATTGGTCAGTACATTTGGATCATTAGGTGGTGTTGTTACATGAGAAGAACTTGCTCCATATCTTGATGTAGAATAGGCAGAGAATATAGTATGAGTTTTTATTGTGATATTGTACTAATCATAAGCAGCAAATACGTAAAGTAGGATAATGTTTTTCCTTTTTACAGGAAAAACATGTAGTTCCGAAGAGAGAATTCGTAATCATGGGTGATGCTATAGTGGCCACCATAGAAGTTGGTATTTTATCTATAGGTGGCAAAATGGGTGGGTTCTTTAACTATTTTAAAGGGCCTGTGTAGGGAAAGACACTAAAATTGTATAAAGTAACTATGTGTCTGTTATCTTACAAAACTTTATATTTACCTTGCGTTAGTTTTGACTCTTTGCTTTTCCATATTAGTTTTTACCTTCATCCTGCCATGGTATATTTCTAAACCAACTTCATGCTGAGAATGTGAATTACTGGAAGTCTTGATGAGATTGTTGTTAGTTTCATTCTGTGTCGCGTCTATATAAAAATGATGTCAAATAATTTTAGGTTTTAGGGGTTTAATATTCAAACAACATTACTGTTGATGTTCATGACATGATGCATAATTTGTTTACGGAATGCAGGACTGAGGGTGAACCGGTTAAATCTCAAACGAGTTGAAGAAGCAGGCCTGCAATACGTAACCAGTCAGAACGGGTAAGTTGTTTGAAAATGAATTACGGTCGTCTCAACAATGAAAAGAAAGGATCAAGCAATTTCTTAATATACACCTTATTATAAGCTAAACTGGGCTATCCAAACTACCGGGAGTTTTGTGACCAGTTTTTTTGAATATAAAGTTTTAAATTTATCTTGACTTCAGAAGTCAACGTGTAAATTTTACCCATTTCAGATTCAAGAAATATCCATTATGTATAATGCACTTTTAGTTACATTGTTAGTCGATATCACATCGTTGCTCTTTTGCTGTTAGCTTATAACACAATGTAGTTTCTAAGTTGTAACCATGTTCGATAAAGTCTTCGGTCAACCTGTCATCACCTTGGACATCTTGCCCTCAAGCCCATGACATGTGTCCACTGCTAATCAGCCCCGCCGCAACGCGCGGGCAATAAGCCAAGTTGTAAATAACATGTATCATGTACGTTTCTATAAATGCATTCTTTATTGTATGGATTCGTGAATATTCAATAAAGCTTAAAAACATCATGCAAATGTATAAGTTTACGATCTTTAAAGAGTTTGTATAAACATTGAAGATGTACGGTTGATTATGGGGTAAAAGTATTGCGTGCCAAGTGTGCAAGAGGTAATTTAAGAGCAAGTAAATGTACGTTGCTTGACAGTAAAATGATATATCCTCCTATTTAGGGGTGTTCAATGTTTGGTTTGACACCGAATAAATCGAAAAAGAAATCGGATCAAAACCGAATAGAGTTGAACCGGAAATTTGAATTGGTGTATAGTATGGTTTGAAACTGAATCGAAGTATTTAATTGGTGTTTAGTTTGGTTATGGTTTGACGAAAATAAAACCAAACCAAACTAAAAAAAATCGAATATCTAATTTATAAACATAAAAAAATTAATTATATATATAGTTGTATCACTCCTCAAATCAAGCATTGATGCATATTCGTGAGTAACTGAACAAGAGTTTGCCTACTTGATTTATATAAATTCACATATATTGAGTAATAGTGAAGTTTTTGTTGGATTATATGGTAGTTGGATATGCAATACGCGACTAGAGGTGTGTGAGCCTATTGGGGGCACACACGAAAAACATTTAGAGTACGCTTTAAACTTCACGAAACGGATATTAAGTAAACCGTTTGGACAATGAATAATCAAGACAAGAACCTATGGTGCCATAACTATTTGGCCGACCATAAGAGAAGGTTCTAGAGGGTGTCTAGATGCATTGGACCTAAGTGATAAGGAGGAAGAGTTGGGATAAGTCTTGAAGTGAGGATAAGGCTTAAACTTTAAGAGTTTGAGTCTTATCATGAATAAGGGAGGGTAAGGCTATAAAAACCCCACCCCTTAGCTCAAAACTCACGACTTATAAACCCTAGAACTCTCCCAAGTCAGTTGCAATACTCTCCTTAACACTAAACAGCCGAAATCAAAGTTATAATCAAAACAGTTTGATTTTCAGTAATCCAAAAACCTTCCTGTTCTATTTCGGTTAACTATTTTAGGGTTAAACCACTTGTGATTCGATCCCAAGTTTGTTCCAGATGGTTTAATACATTGGTTTACATATTTTTAAGGTGTGACAATAATTAGATTTGATCTAGCATTTGTGGATCTCATTTTTGGTTATACTGTAGCAGAGGTACAACCGAATTCGGTGATCTTCCTAGTACAAGCATTCAGAATTTCGGTTAATTACATAAGGGTGGTTTTTGGCTCTAGATGCCGGTTGTGTTTGGATTACAATTGTTGTTTGGGATACACGTGAAGTAGGACTAGCATCCGAGCGTGCTTGTTAGACGTGTTTGTGTGAGCACTCGTAGAGGTGACCACTTAGTCACTTGTTTCATAATTATTTGTTGTTGACTACAAGGGTATGTTTTCTGTTTATTTTTCATGTCCCTTATTGTGTGTATATGTATGTTAATTGATTATACTAGACTAGATCTATCCGCTGCGTACTCGTAAGAGTTAATTGGTTAACTTGATTGTTAGAATCCAACAGTTGCAACTGTGTTTGGATGCTTGAATATAGAATAATATTCAAGCAATAAGGTTTCTGAAGACTTTTGTTGAAGAAAATTATCTAATTTCGCTTTCATTTATTTTTTTGTTAAGTTATGAAACCTTTTTGCTTTTTTTTTTTGATTTACTTCAACACTATGTGTGACTTTTTGATGTATTAATTTTGTTGAAAATTTTAGCTTTTTATTTATAACTTTTATATTATATTTTGAGGAAAATGTTTTTAATTAATACGGACATTATACTATGAAATTTGATTTCTTGTGAAGCTTTAGTTTTACATGCGCGAATTGATCTTTAATTTTCTCCCGCCCCACTACATGCTTCGGCATATGAGGGAATTATTGGAATTACTTGTGTTTTTGGACCAAATAGGAGTACAATATAGGGTTTGATCAATTTGTAATCCCACCATATTGAATCAATTTGTAATCCCACCATATTGACATCAATAGCATCATTAGTCAATTGGAAGTACGGCTCACCTATATGGACAAACTATAAGAGAAGTTTAAGGCAGGTAGAAGTAAGATTCCCCAAATGAAGTTAGGTTTTTAATACGCTTCGCGCTGACCTATTTCTCCGCTTCTTTGTGTGACCTAAAAGGAGCTCACCGACCAATAACAAAAATATGTCTATACAAAAAGGTTTAAAAAAATGTTTCTTCTACTTTGTGCACCAGTTGTATTGCATGCTCTTGGTACAAATTTTGTCCCACCTTTAATGTGTATACCCTTTATGAAGTTTTAAGTCTATGCCAGCCAAATTTTATTAGAACACGTGCATTTGGGCCTGACCTCCTCAAGTTAGACCTCAGGCCTTGCCAACCCATGGCGAATTTTTTCAGAAGGTTAGATCTATGTCAATTTTCGCCCGTTCTATTTTGGTGACTTAAATCGAGTTTACCTGGTCAGAACCTCGGACCTCGAGGAATAAGAAAGACCAAATATGCTTTAGACATTACTATAAGAGTTTACTAAAGTCATTAGTCTCATAAATCAAAGAGTTGCATTCAAGCAAATTAACGCTCGACACTTACCTATCCCTAGCTTGGTTTACATGTTGGTCAGACCTTCAGTAATAAGTTGGAAGGTCAAGTTGGATTCTTAGTCCTTATTAGTAATTAATTGGGTGTTTAAATTCCTTTAAGAATTTAATTATCGACAATCTAATATTTGAACTTTTCTAAGTTGAAGATACAACCTCGTCCAGCTAACAATTCATCTTCAGGGGCTTCTTCGAGAAGCAAAACTGACTGGCCCCAACTTTATGATTGGTATCGAAACTTAGGAGGATTGTACTATCAATTGAGGATAAGTTGAATTACCTAGAGCAGCCACTTCCTCCTGCTCCTGTAGCTCCTGCGGGTCAGCAAGTTGCTCCTGAAATCCTTGCAGCTCATACTGCTTGGGTTAAAGGATCAAAAGAGATTGCTGGACTCATGCTCATGACCATGGAGCCAGAGATCCAACGAAATCTGGAAAACCTCCATGCTAATGACATGCTAAAGGAGTTAAAAACTCTGTTTGCTCAGCAAGCAGAGCAGGAGCTTCTTCAGACTACGCGAGATTTTCACTCTTGCAAGCAGGAAGAAGGGCAGTCAGTTAGCTCGTATGTTCTGAAAATGAAGGGCTATATTGACAATCTAGAGCGTTTGGGGCACCCCGTGACACTTGGCCTTGCCGTAAGTCTGATTCTTATCGGTCTACGCAAGGAATTTGATGGGTTTGTACAAAATTACAATATGTATAGCCTGGGGAAGACAATTAACAAGTTGCATGCTATGCTAAAGCTCCATGATCAAACTCTTAATCTGCCCAAAAACAACGCTCCTGCTTTACATGCTATTCGAGTGGGTAAAGTTCAGAAAGGTAAAAAGCATAAAAAAACCGCAACCCCAAATGGCTGCCAGGGGACAAAATCAAGGGAATGGGAAAAATAAGCACACTTATGCTCCCAAGCCCAAGATTCCCCCTCCACCCAAGAGGGAAGATCCCGCAAAGGACTCAATCTGTCATGAGTGTGGTGAGAGAGGACACTGAAAGAGGAACTATCCTCAGTACTTAGCCGAGTTGCTGAAGAAGAAAAAGAACGCAGCCTCTGGAGATGGTGGTTCAGGTATCTTCGCTATGGAACTCAATACTTTCCTTAATAGATCATGGATCTATGACACTGGTTGTGGTACTCACATTTGTAATACAACGCAGGGTCTAAGGGCAAGTAGGAAACTGAAGCCGGGGGCTCTTAGCTTGTACGTGGGCAATGGTCAACGTGAAGCTGTGGAAGTAATTAGCAACTTTGGTTTATCTCTCCCTAGCGGATTAGTTATTGTTTTGAATAATTGTCATTACGCTCCTTCTATTACTAGAGGAGTAATTTTAGTTTCCCGTTTGTACAAAGATGGTTTTATTAACCGCTTCGTGAATAATACAATTTAAGTTTCTAGGAATAACATGGTTTATTTTAGTGCTATCCCAAGGGATGGTATTTTTGAAATTGATTTGTCTAATTCTTATGAAAATGAAAGTTCTATATATACTGTAAGCAACAAAAGAGCCAAGCAAGACTTGGACTCTGCTCTCTTGTGGCATTGTCGTCTTAGACATATTAGCAAGAAACGCATTAAAAAGTTACAACACGATGGACTTCTCAATTCAACTGACCTTAGGGCTTTTGAAAAATGCGTCCCTTGTATGTATGGGAAGATGGCAAGGAAACCTTACACACATCAAGTGGAAAGGGCCAAAGACTTACTTGGACTAATACACACCGATGTATGTGGCCCATTTAAGATCATGTCAAGACAAGGAGCAAGCTACTTCGTCACTTTCACTGACGACTTCAGTCGTTATGGTTATGTTTACTTGTTGAAACATAAACATGAAGTGTTTGAAACATTCAAAGTGTTTCAAAAAGAAGTAGAAAATCAACTCGGTAAGACCATAAAATCGCTACATTCTAATCGTGGGGGCGAATATATGAGTCAAGAGTTTTTGGATCATCTAAAGGATCATAAGATTATCGCCCATCATATTCCTCCTTACACTCTACAACACAATGGTGTGTCAGAGAGGAGAAACAGAACCCTACTAGATATGGTTCGATCTATGATGAGTCAAACAACTCTTCCAAAGTCCTTTTTGGATTATGATCTTAAGACTGTTGCATGCATTCTTAATATGGTTCCAACTAAGAAGGTTGAAAAGACACCATACGAAGTATGGCATGGGCAAGCCCCTAAGCTGTCTTACTTAAAAGTCAAGGGTTGTAAGGCACTTGTTAAGCGAGATACTCTTACCAAGCTTGACAATTTAGAACCCAGGTCTATTAAGTGTATCTTCATAGGATACCCAAAGGAAACAATGGGATATTCTTTCTACTACCCACCCGAGAACAAAGTCCTTGTTGCTCGGAATGCTGAATTCTTAGAGAATAGTCTTATAAATCAAGAAGCAAGTGGGAGTCTAGAAGATCTTGAAATTATTCAAGAAGAAGATACGCATCCTTCTATAGACACTAGCTTAAATCATAAAGAGGATGATCTAGAAATGGAAGAACCTCAAAGTGATATCATTCCCATTCGTAGGTCCACAAGGACACGACATTCTACAGATCGCATGTGTTTATACATCGATGCTGAGGAACATGAGTTAGGGGATCTTGGTGAACCCGCTAACTATAAAGCGGCATTGTTAGACCCTGAGTCTGATAAATGGCTTAATGCTATGAATGTGGAAATGCAATCCATGAAAGACAACGAAGTTTGGGTCTTAGTTGAACTTCCTCCTAATGGCAAAATCGTTAGTAGCAAGTGGCTCTTTAAGAAAAAGACCGACATGGATGAAGCTATACACACCTATAAAGCTCGTCTTGTGGCGAAGGGCTATACTCAAACCTCAAGGATTGATTATGAGGAAACCTTTTCTCCTGTTGCAGACATTAGAGCTATTAGGATTCTTATAGCTATAGTCGCGTAAAATGACTATGAGATTTGGAAAATGGATATCAAAACTGCCTTCCTCAATGGATATCTCAATGAAGAGGTTTACATGGAGCAACCTGAAGGTTTTGTCAATCCAAAATATCCAAACCGAGTATGCAAGCTGAAACGTTCCATTTATGGGCTTAAGCAAGCATCAAGGCAATAGAATATGCGTTTTGACGATGAAATAAAGAAATTTGATTTCAGTCAAAATGCTGATGAGCCATGTGTATATCTAAAAGCTAGTGGGAGTAATGTCACTTTCCTAATCTTGTATGTCGATGACCTATTAATCATGGGAAACAACATTCCAATGTTACAAGATGTAAAATCCTACCTTGGAAGATGTTTTGCCATGAAAGATTTAAGTAAAGCTGCATATATTCTTGGAATCAAGATCTACAAAGATAGATCACGACGGTTGATTGTCTTATGTCAAAGTGCTTATATCGAGAAAATCTTAAAGCGATTTCACATGGAGAATTCTAAACGTGGAAGTATCCCCATGCAAGAAAAGCTTAGATTGAGTAAATCACATGGTGCTTCTACACCTGCTGAATTGACGTGCATGCAAAACATTCCATATGCCTCGGCTGTAGGTTCTATTATGTATGCTGTGAGATGTACACGCCTTGATGTTGCGTTCTCTCAGAACATAACAAGCCGATTCCAACAGAATCCAGGTGATCTTCACTGGACTACTGTTAAGAACATTTTGAAGTATCTCAGGAATACTAAGGACATGTTTCTAGTTTATGGAGGTGATCTAAAACGAGAGCTCAGGGTTTCTTGCTACACTGATGCTGGATATCTGACGGATGCTGATGACCTCAAGTCTCAGACTTGATATGTGTTCATTTTGAATGGAGGTGTTGTTGATTAGAAGAGTGCTAAGCAAAACATTTTAGCTACTTCATCTGCAAAAGCTGAGTATATTGCTGCCTTTGATGCTTCTAAGGAAGCCGTATGGGTTAGAAAATTCATTTCTGGGCTCGGTGTTATTCCCACCATTGAAAAACCCATTAATATGTATTGTGATTATACTGGAGCAATCGCTATAGCTAATGAATCTGGAATCACTAAAGGTGCTAGATATTTCCGTGCTAAAGTTTACTACATTCGTGAAGTTATTGAATTTGGTGATATAAAGTTAGAAAAAGTTTACACAGATGACAACTTAGCTGATCCGTTTACAAAAGCGTTGGCTTTTCCAAAGCATTCAGAACTTACTAGGAATATTGGAATGCTTCCAGCTAGTAGTCTCATGTAAATCTGTGTTTATTAGTCATTTGGATAATTGGGATTGTAAGACAATTTTATTTTCTGATGAATAAAGATACGAGGTATTTGTTATCATTCATATAACAATTGTTTATCCTATATTTGCATATTTAATCCTTGAATGATTTATCGTTCTAAATATGTCCATTGTCGGTTAACAGTATGGGAGTATTGTTACACAAGGCAAATATGAGTGTTGGTTATATTCTTTGAATATATGGATGGTTCCCGCCAAACTCATATGTTACTCACAAGGGATGCGTATTGGACACCCCAACCTTCGAATGTTTACTTTATGGATCCGTTGTCATAAGTAAAATTTCGAAAATGGTTAGTTAAGTCATCCTTAGACTTGAGAATACAAACAAGTTCTGGTATGTGTGGATATCACTTTTTAATTATAAGTCAAACGTTGTCCTGAAAATGGTAGTTATAAAGACTATTATTGGAAGTGATGTGAAGCAGCATTCACAACACTTGTATTCGAGAAAGAAATTTGTTTCCTCCAATTGGATGTGCAGAATGATACCTTGGCGCCTCTCCAGAATTAATCAGATAATTGTTTGGCCGAACCCAAAGGGTAATGCAAGATGATTCTTGAAATACAATTGGTTATTCTGTATGAATTCTATAACCGAGAATCTAATATGGTTAAAACTATATGGAATGAGATAGGATCCATTATCCATAGTGTAACAGGTATTTGATACAATGAGATAGGTTGATTGTTTAGCATGAGATAAAATAACCATGCTACTGAGATGTTTACTGAAACTTGATCTCAGACACTTTTGTTTTTTATATCGAATGTGAGTGTTGACTAAAAACGTTCTCCATACGTTTTAGTGTATGGCTTTCTGCTACTACAACTCCAAGTGGAGCTGTTGGAATATTGGTAGTGGATATGCAATACGCGACTAGAGGTGTGTGAGCCTATGGGGAACACACGGGAAAACATTTAGAGTACGATTTAAATTCACGAAACGAATATTAAGTAATACGTTTGGACATTGTTATAATAAATAAAGAACCTATGGTGTCTCATAATATTTGGACCGCATTAGAGAAGGTTCTGAGGGTTGTTTTTTACGGTCTAGATGCATTGGACTATGTGATTAAGGAGGAAAGAGTGGGGATAAGTCTTGAATTTGAGGATTAGGCTTTTGAACTTAAGAGTTGGTCTATCATGATTTAAGGAGAGGTTAGGGGCTATATAAAACCCTCAACCCCTTAGCTCAAAACTCATGATCTTATTAAACCCCCCCCCCCCCCCCCCCCACCCCCCCCCCCCCCCCCCCCCCCCCACCCCCCCCCCCCCCACCCCCCCCCCCACCACCCCCCCCCCCCCCCCCCCCCCCCCCCCCCCCCCCCCCCCCCCCTCCCCCCCCCTTCCCCCATACCACATAGACCTATCCCAAGTCTAGTTGCATTTTACTCTCCTTAACACTAAACAGCCGAAATTAAAGTTATAATCAAAACAGTTTGATTTTCGGTAATCCAAAAACCTTCCTGTTCTATTTCGGTTAACTATTTTAGGGTTAAACCACTTGTGATTCGATCCCAAGTTTGTTCCAGAGGGTTTAATACATTGTTTTACATATTGTCAAGGTGTGACAATAGTTGGATTTGATCTAGGGTTTGTGGATCTCATTTTCGGTTGTACTGTAGCAGGGGTACAACCGAATTCGATGATCTTCCTAGTACAAGCATTCTGAATTTCGGTTAATTACATAAGGGTGGTTTTTGGCTCTAGATTCAGGTTGTGTTTGGCTTACAATTGTTTTTTGGGATACACGTGAAGTAGGACTTAGCATCCGAGCGTGCTTGTTAGACGTGTTTGTGTGAGCACTTGTAAAGGTGACCACTTAGTCACTTGTTTCATAATTATTTGTTGTTGACTACAAGGGTATGTTTTCTGTTTATTTTTCATGTCCCTTATTGTGTGCATATGTATGTTAATTGATTATACTACACTAGATCTATCCGCTGCGTACTCGTAAGAGTTAATTGGTTAACTTGATTGTTAGATTCCAACAGTTGCAACTGTGTTTGGATGCTTGAATATAGAATAATATTCAAGCAATAAGGTTTCTGAAGACTTTTGTTGAAGAAAATTATCTAATTTCGCTTTCATTTATTTTTTTGTTAAGTTATGAAACCTTTTTGCTTTTTTTTGTTGATTTACTTCAACACTATGTGTGACTTTTTGATGTATTAATTTTGTTGAAAATTTTAGCTTTTTATTTATAACTTTTATATTATATTTTGAGGAAAATGTTTTTAATTTTTTGGCGTCACTGGGGGAAAAATTTTTTTGTTATGGTTTTTTGGATTTGGTTTTCTGTGTTTATCGAAAACAAAAATAAACCGAAAAATATCTAATTTGGTGTATGATTTGGTTTTATCCGTTCTGCCATTGGTTTTGTTTAGTTTTGGTTTTGACTTTAAAATTTTCAAACCGATAAACCCGAACGGTACAACCCACAAACCCAAAAACCGAACCGAACCGATGAACACCCTAGTTTCATCCTACTCGTATTATCAGCACATATGCAAAAGTATGGGTTTATGTCAATTTTAAGCGTCGGATTTTTCCTATTTCCGTGAACCGTTCACTAAAAATCACACTTCGGGAAGAAACTTAATCTATCGACTTATTTTTTCCTCAGCTATCGCATTAGAATTTGACCACATATAACTCTAATAAGAACATAATTTTCTTCCTTGATTATTGGGTATTCGTACCCGACTTAAAACCAAAAAACATACTATTAACTATTAAACTACGAGCTATAATAAACAGTAAAATACACGGGGTGACTGAGTCTTTTTCTAATATCTAACAGAGGCATTAATAACGTTTTGATCAAAACTTCCATAGTCTTAGCAGTTGGGTTAGGAAATGCACTATTAGTATGATTAGACTAAAAAAAAAATGATAATCACCACCGTACCCGGTAGCATCGGGCATTATTCATACGACTCATATTCCAATGGCTGCGCTAACAACAAAAATCCGACACATTACTCAAACCATCACCGCTGCTTTCCGCCATCAGCCACCAGCCGCCGCATGCACGATTTGCATGGAAGAACTCGTCGTCAAAGGCGACACCAACATTAAACAACTCCCATGTCGCCATAAGTTCCATGCTAGTTGTATACGTGACTGGCTTTATCTCAAGCAAACATGTCCCATTTGTCGTTCTAAAATCGCTGATCGGTACATGCTCGTGAATACACACTTACGTGTGTCGTTTAAAGAGTTTAAACGGTCGAAGTTCTTGTGGGTGTATCAGTTGAGGGAGTTGATTGATGCATTGTTTCCTGAGGTTTGGAATGAGTTTAAACTTAATCTTAAAAATAAGATTAGGGCTAGATCATATATAGGGCCCGCTAGGGCTCAGAAATCCTTCATATGATCATTGAGTCGAGCCCTATAAACCATCTTATTAGAGTGGTTAATTAGGTGTTTAGGGTTTGATAGGATTCTTAAAGTTTGAATGAGTCGTTTGTTAATTAGGGTTTTGGTATCGGAATATTATGTGTTTTTGTTATTATCTTTTTATGCAAATGATGAGGTGATGATTTGATATAAACGAAACTATATCGGTGCAAATTGCACCATCCAGATCAATTCATAGATCTCCAATACTGAATTGTGGTAAAAACTAGTTATTGATTGTATATAGGTGATGTATCAAGTACTTTTAGTAGCGAAAAAATCAATTACTTAGTTTGCAGCGCATTTTCTTCTGATCGACATTGTATTTAGTTTGGCATACTTTATCCTACAAAGTTTTGTGAAGGTAGTAATCCAACCTTACCATGTAGTTCCTTAAGAAGTAAAAAAAAATGTGTTAATGAACAAGTCATACACAGTATACACGGTATGATTGAAGTCGTATGTTCTAAACTAATGACCGTGAGGTAACCTAAGATTCGGAACTGATGATACTTATCGAATCTAGATTGGACATAAGCATGCATTTCTTTACATTTGTATGTGCATAGTATTATCTTCCACAACAACAACACTACGTATTTATCAACCTTCTTCTATTTCCGGAATTCATAGCACGGATGATCATGACACTTAAATAAGCTAATGAAGTTGGCATCTGCAAGAGTAATTTCTCGTTGTTACCGTGTTTTGTTGTTTTTATCCTCTTCCTTTATGGTCAATATCAAAAACCATCTTCGTCGTTTTTTCATTTATAAGTGTCTTTGTATTGTTGACTCTAATCTTCACCGGCCGTCCACCTCTCTATTGCGTGTTTGCACAACTTTTTACATACAACCTCTCACAGGGGTATTAAGCTATGATCTAAAGGTTTTGGACCTTGGAATGATCCGATAATATATAGTGCCAACACGCTTTCCTTTTATGTTTTTCAAGAGTTTTTGCAGCGAGATTCAGATTTGTGGAAGCGAAAAGAATGTCACAAACTTATAGTGAAGCATGGTAATATCTTGTAAGCTTGTGATGTCTTTACTATTCAGTATTTTAGGCTAAACAACAAATCGTATTTACTAAGGCAATGGTGATAACATTATAAACTTTTCATATAGAATTACCATTTTATGATTTATCACTCAATCACCACTCTTTTATTTATGGAGAATTGCTATATCCACAAAATAACTTCCACAAAATTTTCACAAAATGACATGTATCTAATCAAAATCTTTTTGGTCATTTCTCTTTCTTCATTTTTGATTAACATCTCCCTATTAATGCATGCCACATCATTTTGTGAAACTTTTTTTGTGAATCTTTTTGTGGTTGTAGCATCCCTCTTTATTTATGTGACCTAAGACTCTAATTTTTCTTCTTTTTGATAATAAGTATATTAATAAAATAATTCAAATAACATATGATAATAACACACGCATTGAACAAGACTAAGAGTTACACAATACTAAGGAAGCGTTTGTTTCATGGGTGTCGGAATCAAACTATCACTATGACATCCATTGCAAGTGTTTGGTTACAAATCAATATATAAATATCCTCTATCATACTCATAGATCCATACCACTCTTAAATGTAGTATATGATAGCATTCCTGTGGGCCACACTATCTTCTCCACCACAATTTTCTTAGGAACATAATAGTTTTCTTCTTCATCTCCCATTAGTGTTTCTCTTATTTAATTTTTGTGCAACAGAGCAAGTTTTTGTGTTTCATTACCCTTTCATCTTGTACAATTACAAAATGTGAGTTTTGATACTGATAAATAAAGTGCCGATGATTTAATTATTCATAAGTTTCTGTCATTTTGTTATAAAATTAAAAAATGAAGATGATAATTGTTCCCTTACAAGAAGTGATGATGAAATGGATTTCTAACATGTTTCTTTTGCAACGCATTTCGTGGTTTTTTTATTATTATATTTTTTTCTTTATTACATATTGAATGATGATGATGTAGCCATTGATACCTATATTTTATAAATGAATCCAAACAATAACTATAAGAATGATACAATCATTGTCATTCCGCTCTATACCAATACTTATTCCCATTGTGATCACAACAACCAACCAAACGGCCCCTAAATATTTAGTCAAGTAGAAGTTTGAAAATTTGGTTTTTTGTCATTGGCAAACGTGACACACAATTGTTTTAACCATTTTGGTGTCTTTTTTTAATGGGTTTTTAGTTTCTAACGTAAGATACAAAATTTACTATCTTTCTATCATTCTATACATTTATAGGAATTGTGTAAATGCTTTGGCATGCCACAGATAATAAAACTTACTATTATAGTATATGTTGACAATTTTCTCTACGTCACGTTAAATTAGATAATAAATTTCGCTACATAGATATTGCTACATCAATTTTGATCTCATCTCCTATATAAACTAACCTTTCATCTCATAATTTATCATTCGAAACCAAAATCTAAACCAACATGACAAGTTCTTCGCTTCAAATAACATTTCTCTTGTTTCTTTTGGTCATAGGTAATTTTTCAATTCCTTAATTCTTAATTCAAAATTCTGTAAATTTATCATCAAAGAAATCCATGTACTTTTTGATATTCAACGACACTATGTCTAAGTTGAATTCAAACCTAGCATTTCCATTTAATAACTAGTTGTATCATTAATGCTTTATTGGGTTATTTTGATTTGCAGGGTGCGAAATTGGTCGTATCTCAAGAGAATGCAGTAATAGTAAAAATGAATCTTTTTTTTATATGCACGAAACATTTCTTGTCGGGATTTTTGCAATAGACCTACATGGAAAATGAAACTTCTACTTGGGGAGAACGCAAAAAATTTGTCACGTGTCGTTGCCATTATAAGTGTCCGTCAAATGATGAAAACAATACACAAAATCCATTAAGTCGCTCCTTCACCTACTGAGTAATGGGAGTGTTTATGGCTTATATGTCTGAATAACTAGTTACTAAGTATTAATAAATACAAGTAACATCAGTTGTTGTTATGAATATCATATCTACTCATTTGACAATGAATAATGATCAGACTTATGTTGTCATCACCAAAAGCTAAAGGGAGATATTAGAGATTGCATGAAAAGAAACTTGTTTTGCTTAAATAAAAAGAATAGAAACAAAGTCATTGAGCCTTTAAACATAAAAATTGGGATATGAGAGAAAAAAAGAGGTGAAAAATAAGATTTAATTGAGAGGTAAAACTAAAAAAGAGCAAGTTTTTTCAAAATTTTTTTTGTTTTTTCGCTTTCATGTTCTCTCGTTTTCTACTTATTATTCCATTCTATGTGTCTTCCATTTTTCTTAGAAGTTTAATTCAATGCTTTCTTGCTGAATTATTCAAAATTTAGGGCATATTAGTTTATATACTACCGAATTTCTCATCAACAGGTATCCATCTATATATATATATATATATCTCTTTGATAGGCTTAATATGTTTTGTGTTTATATAACTCAAACTGAAATTCAATCAGTAGAATAAAAGTAAAAATGATGTTTTTAAATGATTAAGACAGACATACTTGTTACTGTTAGTATGGGGAAATTTTTTGTAAGGAATACTTGTGCAGATATGACAAAGCTAATATTCATAGCCTATGAAGAAGACTCAAAAACCCTTGTAATTTCATGTGTATGAAAAATAAAATCTTATGTCAATTCCACCTGGTAGCACAGGCCATTATTCATACGACCTCCTAGTTAAATGGCTGCGCTAGCAACAAGAATTAATCCGATGCATTACACAAGCCATCACCATAGCCGCCACCTCCCCTTTTAGCCGCAAATCACCACGAACCATTACAAACCTTTAATCGGCCTTTCTATGTTAGTAAAAAAACCATTTTCTATGTAATTAGAAAGAAGATGAAAGGATTTTTTTAAACCTTTGTAAAAACACCACAATACAAGTATTAATACGAATCAATAATTTTTTCTTTTTTTCGGTATAATTCTTAGATTTATAATAACGATCCACGTTGTCGTTATCTCCCCCTCCACATTTGCATCAAGCTTTTGTGTGGCTTTTAAAAACCAAAGAAACACATATACCATTTTTTTTTCCTTTTCTGCCCAAAAATTCGAATCAAAAAAAAACAAGGCCACGTTTTTAGATATAACCCAGATTCGAAAAACAACTAATTAGGACAGAAAAATTAAATCATCAAGAAAGGGAACAAACACACATTTTTGTATATTCCTGAATCACACCCTTGGTTAAATCATCAATTGAATTTATTTAACAAGAAAATGCCCCAAATAAAATTCCGGCAATAGATCTCCCAATTGATAGCGAAACCCTAATTTCGCACAAAGCAAATCAAGAAATCACCAAAACTTACAACAGAAACACACAATCACAGTTTAGAAGAGTTGGAAACACCATCATCATCAGTGATGATAATCACCGATCTGATATCAATGTGCTAGGAAGAAAGAATATGCGAACCGGTCACTTCGAGCATTCACACCACAAAAAAGAGAAGTCCGGCTTATGTGTGATTTGTTTTAGTCACACACAACAAAAAGAAGGTGAACCCTGCGATAAACAAAGCAAAAGTACAACCGGGGGTTTCTTAACCCACAAACAAAGGCTGACGGTTCTTTTAAACCCCAACGGTTTTAAACATAGCCTATAAACACCCTTCCACTGTTCATTGTTTTAATATCTAGTATATAAAGTTTTTTTCACTTTTAGATATAAAGTTTTTGGTATTAGTTTCTTTATATAACAAAATAATTTTTTTTTCTCATTTCACCAAACTTTTAAAAAAAAGGAAAAGTTAATATTTTGTTTATTACTAATTTGAGTTATAAAAAAATAATAATACTAATATAAAATAACCAGCGAATAAATTGCTTATTATATAGAAATATAATTATTAGAGAAAAATAATCTCTAAGAAAAGTTTTGAATAAAAGAATAAAAACTTTTATATCCGTTTACTTATAGACTATAATGTCATAATTAGAGTACGTGTTCACCGGAAAAGGAAATTATTTTTTATTTCCCCCCCCCCCCACCACCCTCCCCCCAAACATCATTTTACGTGTCAACACAAAAATAATTCACAGTTAGAGATATTTGTTTAATATCCTCGGCGGTAATGAACGAAATAAAGAGGTGATCCTTTTCCATAAAAGGAAGTAAAAGTACTACCAGTACCCCCAAATTCCAATGTCATAATCCAAAACCCACCGAATTACTCAGTAGGCAAATCTGATTCAAATCATTCGTCGAGATTAAGCTAAACGGCTTGTAGGGGAAATGATAGAACCAGCGGAGACAACCAAAATATCCGACAATAAAAAGGATAAAACTGCAATCGCATTTATCCTTTTCAAATCCCTACCCAAGAACATTGCAGTCAAATAACAAAGCACAAAACGCGAAAGCAATAGTGGAGGATGCTTTGAAAATCTAATACATGGGGAACAACGATTCCAACAAGCGAGCCCCAAATTCTCAAATCTCTACTTTGAGATGTTTACAAATGAAGTGAAAGCGAACAAATCGACTCCTATTAACAACCCGGTAAAATTAACAACAATAGCAAAGTAAAGAGCCGCTGGTTTAAGGACACACATTTGAGGTATACCAAGCCTTATAACGAAAATTACTCAATGATTTACCCACAAATTCCTCAAATTGTTGCAACCATAGAACAATATATTCGGACTTAGATGAAATGACCCTAGAAGAAGCAATAGGAAACTTAAAGACCTATAAGAAATGAATTAAGAGCAAAGAAGGTTAGACAAGTGGACAATCAAGAAAAATTGCTTGTTCCACATGACACGAAAAAGCGAGGAAAGAACTTATAGAGGACGTGGACGGTAGAAAACACACGTTTTCACACAAGATCAACCAGCTGAGGAAAATTTTCCGAAAGATAAAGAAAGATGGAGAAAACACTCAAAGAAGCTCCAACAATAACAACTTTCAAAAAATCAAACAACTACGCCGCATCAAACTCAATGAGCTAACCGTTGTAAAAAGTTTGTAGGGTCACATAGCACCAAACTGCCCTCAAAAGACGTAAAAACACGAACAATCCAACCTTGTTGAGAAGACTTAGAACCAACCTTACTAATGGCAATATTAGAAGATTTGGAACAAATGAAGGAAGTTGAAGATCAAATAGTTCAACACTACAACGAATGAAGAAGTAAGGAATATGAAGAACAAAAGCAAGAAAGTCTAATGGTAGCATTGACAAAGGGAGCAAGTAACCAAATGACAGGAGTACGAGAACACTTAAAAAGTAACAAGAGTGAAAATGGTAGTGGTACGGAAAAAATTTGGAGACGATTCAAAACAATAGGATGATCAAATGGAAAAGTTTCAATCTATTGAATGTGATGAACGAACGGCAAAGAATCAATATCACACGTTTTATTACATTCCTAGCCTAAGAAGACAACTTATTGAAAGGCTTTGACAATCACCGAATCGGTGTAAGTGGTTGTCAAGGAAGATGACAAATAAACAACTCTATGACAGAGGAATCAACAAGATCTTCACACTTCATGGAAGTCATAAGATCGACAAAGAGAACCAGACTCTACATAGCTATATAAGGATAAAAGGCAACACCCGTCAGCCTTCTAGTCAGAACCTGAAGGACACAATCCTTAATAGATTTAAGCCACGCAAGATAAGACACCTAAACTTTGAGTCACTAAAACAATGACTCAAGAGACTTAGTCCGTTGAATACCAACCAATAAACAAACAAAACAAATCTGATGGTATGTTGTATCTTAATTGGAAAACAAATAATCGCCTTACTTGAAGAATGGCAAAACTAGGTTAACATCCACCGTTAGATTTAGTATATATTGAGAGACTTATTGGACCAATCACCACCTCCAACACCTTCTGGAAAGAAATACATATTCTACTAGTAGAACAATAAATCAAGATACAAAGTTGGTATAAATTACTTGAATACAAAAGATCAAGTTTTATTTGTATATGAAACTTTAAGGAATATAATCGAGAGGCCATAGAAAAGGAGTTAAAGGACAACATTTAATGAAAAATGTAAAGAACTGACCATGGAGGAGAATTCACATCAATATGAATTACACACAATATTTCAAAGAAAAACGGTATAGCACGACAACTTAACCAGGCACCATGTTACTCACCACAAACAAAATAGAGTTAATAGAAAGAGCAAAATAGACAATTATGTCTCACATAACACTATGTAATATGAAAGCAACAAACATAGCACATAGACTTTTGGCCTGAAGCTGTAATACACTGTCATCTTACAACTAAATATGTTTTCCCAAAACAATAAGCGCTAGAAGAAATTACTCAATACTAAGCAATTAAAAGCTAGAAAACCGAAACCTAGAAAACCTAAAATTTTTCGGATGCATAAGCAGTATGCAATTAGGTACCCAAAATTAATCTTCAACATTAACAAATTTGAGATATAGCAGTACAAAAATGTTTTTACCTATGACAATGAACAAGGAATCAAAATCCCTATCGACTAATTTAGATCCAACAACTCGAAAGAATATGCGTTAGATCTAGAGATGTTAAGTTTAAAGAGATGATAAAAAAATGAAACATGGACTCGCTGCGAGTCTTAGTTGAACACATCAACGACGAAACCATAATTGAACAGACTTCCATGATTGAAAATCATGAAAAAAAAACGAACATCATGATCAAGAAAAAAGTGCCCACCAAATGAATGATATTAACATTTTTCCTAACAATGAGTATGATGGATATAACGATACACCATTACAAACTCACTCCACACACTTTGAAACACTTCACAACCCACTACAAGATCGTCTCAAATAAATTCCCAAGTTATACCCAACAATTATAACACGTTCATACTGCTCAAAGTAATAATGTGGTTTCCATACACATTTACACTTTGATCATACAACCTATAAGAGGTTTCAGAACCTAAGAATGAACAAATATGAAAACACCGATGGACTATATTCTTCTATCTGAAGATGACCTAGGAAACTAAAAAGAAGCATCAAAGGACCAAAAAATGATAGAAGCAATGAGGTGAGTTCTATTCCATCAATAGTACAAGCACAAATTTACTAACCAATCTACCAACTGTCATTAATGCAATTGGTTAAAATGGAGTGTTCAAAACCAAGAAAGATGCTAATGGAAAACATAATCAAGCACAAAGCTCGATATAACCTAAAAGGAAGACATACAGTATCATGGCATAAGACTTTGAAGAATGTATATGCACCAGAAGCAAGGAATGAAATAGACAATCCGTCTAATTACTCGCCATCCCAGCCCGGCTAACCAAAATAAAATGTGGAAGTACCATCACTTAGACCATAAAATCGTGCTTTTTCTATATGGAGGAACTAAAAGAATGAGTTGTACTAACACAACACCGAAAGGTGATTATACTAAGAAAGGAAATGATGGAAAAGTCTACAGACTTATAAAAGCCATATACGGATTAAGACAAGCACCACGTTCATGGAATATAAAATTAGACAACACGTTGAAGTCGTTAGATTTCAAGAAATGTGCACTTGAACAAGCTATCTACACGAAGGCATCAAAGGATTCACTATTATTATGTAGGAGTTTATGTCGACGATTTAATCATCACTGGAACACCAAAGAAAGAGATAGATAATTTTTAAGGCTCAAAAGGAAGAAAAATTTCGAAAATGACGATCTCTGGATCTATAAGTTTACTATCTCGAATTGATAGTCACTACAACACAATGGTGACATTTCATCAAAACAAACTATGCCTACGCACGACCAAGATCTTAAAAGAAGCTGGAATGCTAGAAAGCAACGAGACAATTAAACCAATGACCCAGTTAACAAGACAGACAAAGAACAACTGAAGGAACGTATTGGTCAAATTCGAGCAGAATACTGAAGCTAAATTGGATGTATTAAGAAATTTGCTTAACATACAATAAACCCTGACTTAAGTATACCGCAAATGGATTACTTAGTCGTATTCATGCCAGACCCAAAAGGAACAGACACAAGAAAGCCGATATAAAGCGAAGTACTACGTTATGTGAAAGAACAAAAGACAAGGAAGTCACCTATCGAAGCGCTAATTGAGAGGTAAATATTATACAAGGATTCAGCGAACTTGAGCTACGGAGTTCAACACTCAAGCAGATGCAAAGGAACTACCGGCTAATATTTTACAATTTGAGTCTCATACACCCAAATTAGCTGGAGCACACAAAAGCAAGCCACTGTAGCATTATCATCCTGCGAATCAGAATTCATTGCAGCAACAGCAGCAGCAACTCAAGCATTATGGTTGAAAAGACTCTTAAGCAGACTTACACATTCAGAAGAAGAAAAGATCACAATAATGGTTGACAACAAATCAGCCATCCAACTAATGAAGAACCCTGTTTTTTTCATGGTACGGGAGGAGCAGAGCACATGATACAAAAGCGCGTACCACATTCAATGACTAGAATGCAAAGTTAAGAGACGACATACAAGGTTGAATTCGTAATGAAGAAAATATCAAAAGGCTGACATACTCACAAAGGCATTACCGAAGATTAAGTTTCTGACAATGAGGCAACTCATCGGACTCAAAGATCTACGTCACAAAAACATGTATAAACCAAAGTGAGGCTTATGCTATAAACAAGGTAGAGTATGATTGGGCCGAATCCAGCCCAACGGGCTAATCCCAACCCGCTGTAACATGACAGTTACAAAAGCAGTTATTTGACAGTTATTTTAAGAACAGACACAACGGTTCTTTTACACGAACCATTACAACCTTTAAACGTGCCTGTTCATTTAGTATAAATACTCAGTTCGTATGTAATTAGAAGATATGAGTAGATATTTTTTAAACCTTTTGTAAAAACAATAAAAGATATAAAATACAATCAATAGTTTTTCGGTATATATCTTGATTTATAAATACTCAATCCAATCGTTGTCTTTTCCCCCCCCCCCCCTCCCACAAATATTCATACGGTCCATCCTAGTTATTTCTGCGCTAGTTCAAGAAATTAATCTGATGTCAATAACACAAGTACTCAAGCCAATCACACCATAAAGAGCCGCTCACCCCAGAGTCCTTCCATTACCCTCGCCTCACTCCCCTGTCACTCGAGTTTTAACCGCCTAACCCCTTCCATCCCCCCCCGTCTACTAAGTCCCCTCAATGAACTCCCCCTCCCCCCCAACTGCCTTCAGCAACACAGTCACAACTTCCCCCACCCCCTGCCTCCACACTCGCTACTAAATTGCCCCTCTGTTCTACGATCCCCTCTTGATGGAACTCAGGGGGGGGTGGGGGGGTGGGTGGGGGGCCTTTCCAACCTTCCCCATAATCCCACCGAAATCCTTGACCTCCCACTTCGTTACGCCACCATCTACAGACTCCGTTCCCTTCATACATCCTCGGTTCCCCCTCAATATCCCAACTCTCTAATCCCTCCCCTTTTAAGTCGGCAAATCACCACCGTCGCAGCACTATACTACAAAATATAAGGGTGTTTAGTGGTATTTTCTTAGTCCATGAGTATAAAGAGCCCAACACATAGAGTGGGCCCATCTTAGGTCCATATAGTCCTTATTTTAAGGCATCCTCATGCTCATTAAAAAGTGTGAAAAAACAATGAGAGAAGAGAGTAAAGAAAGAAAAAAAAATGAATGATTTTCCCGGATTCTTATCACCCAAAACCCAGCATCAGTGTTCCTTCGATCCCCTGAGGTTTCTCACCGTCGGTATCGTCACGATTTTGTGACTGAAGTCGTTTCCATGCATATAAAGAATGTTTTAGACCGTTGAGATCTTGTATTTTTTTGAGTGACCTGGTAAGATTCTGTTTTCTTACCCTGGCAGACTGCATGTTATTTGTGATATACTCTCCTTTACTGTGTTCTTTGTTATTGTCCATAATATCTGATTATTGATTTCCAAGTGCATTAAGAGATGTTTATATGCCTACTAATTGTATATCTAGAAAGACTTATGTGTACCACTCTTGCTTGAAAAGTGGATTGTAAAGCGGCACTATCTAGGTTCCCTTGTTTTTACCCACAAATTGATGTTTTCAAACGCTAAAAGCATGGTGTGTCTATGTGTATGGTGGTGTTTTGATTATCCTCATCATCAATAGCCCGCTCTGCTAATATGGTTGATTAGATAGTGTTTGGGGGCTGGTTAAGATTGCTATTTATTTGAGCCTTGATATTATTTACTTCCTCATAGGTTCCATACGGGTTTTGGGTGAATGCTGTCAACGAAGGATTTGCTTCCCGCATTCTGTTTATAACCGAGTTGTGACCTATTGCACTTATACCTGTCAAATTTTTATCAGAAGCTGTGAGGGCACTTATTTGGCGACGTTACCCCCATTTTTTAAACGATGGAACACTAAATACTATAGGTCATTGTTTAATTAGAATGGTATCTAATTATTATGTTTTGAGGAAATTGAAGATGGAAGATCTCCTTTCATGTAAAAGACTACTACTTGCTTTGTTTTTATATTGAAAACCTGAGAACAAAACAGATGCAGATATGGACTATTTTTGCATAGACATGTTTGTGGTTATATTAGCATTGGGTTGATATAATGTTTTGAACCATATTTGTGAGCGAGACGCATGCCTCGTAACTTCTATAGGAACAAACTTTGAACAATTATAAGCTTCGAAAAAACCTGGAAACCAACAAGTGTACTTTTATCAATCAAATGCAGAGTATTAAAGTATCCTTATGGGTCCCCTGTTACCTGAACACTCAATTTTCAAGTAATTAATAAATCATCTTGCCGGTATGGGTATCAAGTTAGAAGAAGGATCTACAAGCATGTTGCTTCTTGGTACTTTACTGTAAAAACTTGGGATAACTATTTAGGACAGCCTTGTCCAACTTATGCACCAATGGTTGTTAACACCATGGAATTAGCTAAAGTAGTATTTTGAAATTAAAGAGAGATAGAGAACGATCAACAAGTACATCTATCACATTCAGAAGATCTGGTCATGAACATGCAAGGGAGAAGTAAAAGTAAAAAAAAGAGGCCCGAGTAACAGAAGGAAATCAATCGTATAATCAATTCCAAGCTCAAGTAAAAATTTGTTTGATGTATGAATGTTATCACTTGCCGACAAGCAAGGACACTCAATGACGTATTGCACACATTTATGAAATAAGAGAGAACACTAAGAAAAACTACAATAATCAGAAGAACAGCACAATGAAGATAGAAGATGTTATACAGTACTTGAAGTAAAAACCACCACAGTAGATGAGTTCTCTTTGTTTGTTCAGATTATGGATAATAGGTAAACCTTGCTCATGATGATTCGGTCGGATTCTTGATAGTGGTGGTTAACGAGTCAATGTCTTCAAACACGAAAATATATTTTATCATCTTAGCACACCAGTGATTTTCGTGTATGTTTAGTATTGGGTAAAAACTGTCAGATCTAGGATTGCTGGATTAGGAGATATTTGATTGAAGTTTGAAACAGGGATGGCATTGGTATTTAGATATAATGTGAAACATGTCCCTTGAATATTATACCCTCCAATATTATCTCAACACGTCTTCGCTTAATGAATATGGTTACCACAACAGTTCCTGAATACGGCTTAAGTGGAGGGAATCATTATCTTGTTTGCAAGAGGGGAAGGGAATCCAATGATTATACATAGGACACATACTCCGAAGTATCTCCAAGATCATAGTCAATCATATGACAAAGATGGATATGACCGGTTTAAGGCATAAGATCTTTGTCACAATGGTAAAAAGGGCTTTTCCTATTCTTTCTAAGAAGAATGTGTTATCCGGTGTGCATGATTAATAACCTTAAGAATTGGCTCTCAACTGTTTGCATGACACAACAAGACGTCTTTTAAGAGTCGTCCATCTTATTATGGACGAAGAACAATACTTGATTTACATTCTGGATGTATTTGTCCCATGAAGACTAAGACATCTTGTGGTGTTCGTATTTTGTCACTTTCACATCGGATGATCAATCCAGGAAGGTTTGGGTATACACCTTGTAAGACTAAAGATATCAAGTATGGATGTTGTTTTAAGCAGTTTCAATTGCTTTATTAGAGGCATACAGGGAAGAAATCTTAAATGCGTATTACCGAAGTGAGAAATGGAGGTAATACATATTGCCCCCTTTTCCCTCGTAATTGTAAGAGAGCAGGAATACAGCATCAAAAGACTCCACCAGAAGAACACCAAGTCAATGTGAATGGCTTTATCAGAGTGGATGAATGAATAACCTTGGATAAGAGATCAATATTTTTGCTTCACATGCAGGGTTGCCTGCTTCTTTATTGGGTGCTGGCTTTGAATACGGCGTACATGATATTAATTTCACCCATAGTGAGTATCCTTTGCGAATTTGATGTACCTGACAGGTTGGGAGCGGCCAAGATGTTTCATACCAACATTACGAGTCTGTGATGTAAGGCAATCTGTTGCATATTCCCAAAGATGAAAGATCAAATGCTTGAAGAGAAGAAGTTATACATGTGTTTTCCTCTGGTATGGCAAGATGAACATGGTAACAGGTTGTTACCCATACAAAAGAAACTTGTTCGCACTAGCCGAGATGTAGATATGACGAGAAGATCCAGAACTTTGAAAGATGTTTTTTGAGAAACTAAGACTGAGGTATAATTCCGTCCACTATAAATAATGATCCTATTGACTTAGATCCTGGTTCCTCCAAAACATTTTTGATGCACAAAGTTTGGGAGGATGATATCAAATGATGAAGAACAAAATGATGACAAAGAACCATGTGTTTCAAGATATTGTTGATGCTACAAGAGCAACCAAACCTAATGAGACGAACATCCTTATGATAGCCATTGATCCTATTGGCCGACCATTTGTTCCGAGACATAGGGCGATATCCACTATATGATCATCATCCTTTTCCACACTCTATTCTTCTGCAAATGAGTATGTTATTACTCACTGATTTGGGGAGAGCCCCGAGTGTTATGCAACGCTAAGTATAGATGAACACTGAGCGAAAATAATGTTTTGATGCCCTGCAAGATGCGATGACATCCTTGTAAGAGAACAATAAACCATTGAGTTGTAACAAATTTCCTAAGTGCAATAGAGCTTTGAAAAACAAATGGGTTTGAATAAATTAAAGACTGAAGAGTAATACGCCAAGACCGAGGTACAATGCCAGATTGTGTTTAAGGTTTCAAGTCAGAAGAAAGGTATTGATTTTGATGAGATTTTCTCTCTAGTCGGAAGATTGGATTCTATTCGAGTTTTTTTTTCTGTGTTTGGGAGGCTAGCCCCGATCTTGAGGTGGAGCAAATGTGATATCTAAACAGATTTCCTTCATGGTGTCAGGAAAATAGAAAATCTATATGAAACAACCAGAAAGGGTTTCAGGTTAAAGGGAAAAAGACTACGTGAGAGTTAAGGACTTCAAAGAGTTTTGTATGTGATTGATATCGAAGCACCACCGAGAACAGTTGTTAAGAGAATTTTTTAAGTGGGTTCGGTTATAGGAAGAAGGCTTCCGAAAGACTTTTTCTGAATCATTTTGTTTTCTTTTATCAGAGGTTTGTGATGATGACTTCATCATCTATTGCATATGTTGATTGCGATATATGATTGTTGGCAAGACCAATTGTAAGTAATGCCCATTTGAAAGCAAGATTTGAGCAAATCCAAATGCTTTGAAAGACTTGAGCCAGCAAAACCAATCCTTGGCATTCGGATTATCCGGAAAAGAGGTGCCAAGTAATTGCATAAAATCACAAGAGACAATACTAATGAGAATGTGTGTTTGCGCGCAGGTCCAACATGAGGATAATATTCTAAAATTGTTAAGATCTTCCCCTCCAACTACCCAACTTTAAGCTTCCCAGTATAAAGGATTGTCCTATCTTCTACGAAGAGATATTGTAAAAGATGGATAGAGTAACCATAATGCCCTTAGCGTTGGTAGCAAAATGTATGCGTATGGTAAGTACAATAATATCCGTGAATTAGCTCTAAGCGGTTATTAGTAGTTAGTCGATCCCTGTCAAATCCTGGTAATTAAGCATTGGGAATCAGATAAATTGTATAATTCGATATCGAAGGTACTTACCAAATTGGTCCACGATATGGAAATTGTGAAACCCTGCTTGTCGGTTACACAGACACAGATTTTGGTCATGAAAAAGGACACCATGAATGTCCACAAATCTGTGGAAATTTGTTGACCTTATGCAGGGGGAGCTGTTCATGGCAATCAAGATTGCAAAAGGTGAGCCATTGTACTACACAAGGCTGGAGTATTTTGTCATGCAACGGAACCGTGCAAGGAAGAACTATTGGTGAGGTTGAAAAGTGGTTTTTGCAAGAACTTGGGTTTATGCAATCAACACTATATGCGTTTACTTTTTGCAATCAAAGTACTATTCACCTTGGCAAGAATTTTCTCATGTATCATAAAAGAACAAAACATATTGAAATCTGGTATCATTCGATAATAATGACCATTGAAGATGTATGTTTGAACTTAATAAAGTTCAGTACGGAAGATAATGCTTCCGATGATGTAGACGCAGGCCTTTATCAAGAGAAAAGTTGGAAGATCTGTTACTCGTTGCGCCGGAAGGCGAACACATCCTCATAGACAGAAAATGGGAAGTATTTGTTGGGTATTTACCATAGTCCATGTGAGGTGATAAAAGCGCTCAACCCTATAGTATTTGGTGGGGGCCACATCTTGGGTCAATTTAGTACCTTTTATAATAGGGTCATCCTTATATTGCCTCAATAATAAAGTGAACGAAAAAACACAAGAGTAGCATAGAGTAAGAAAAGACAAAAAAAGAATATTAACGGTGGATTTCTTTATCAACCCAAAACCCAGCAACCGACATTGTTTCGACGATCCCGTGAGTTTGCACCGTCGGATCGTCCACGATTTTTTGACTTGAAAGTCTTTTCCTTGCATATAAAGGAAGGTTTTGACCGTATTGGATCTTGATTATAGAGGCATGTAATACAGTGTTTCGTTACCTCGGGCAGATTTGTGCAAGTATTTTGGTGATATTCTTCCTTTCTTAGTTTCTTTGTTCTGTTGCCATATATGCTTTATATTAGATTCCAAGAATATGATGATTGTATGTATGCCTCTAGTGTTTATCTAGAGAATACTTGTGGTTACGCTCTCTTGTCTTGAAGTGGATTATAAGTCGGTCACTATATGTTCCCGTGGTTTTACCCACTTTGGGGTTTTTCCACGCTAAAGCTTGGTTGATTTCTGTGGTAGTGTGATTTGATTATCATTAAATACTGCTGATTTTGTTGAATTTGCTATTGTTTGGGGGCTTGATAGAGTTCTTTAGTTTGTGGCCTTATTGTTACATCCATATAGGTTCATTAACACTTGTTTGGGTAAGTGTTGTCAAACGAAGGTTTTGCTTCCGCATCTGTGTTTATACCGTTGTGACCCAATGCACTTTAGCCGTCGCATGCACGATCTTCAAATATAAGGGTTAATATGTAGAGTTTTCAAGAGACATATCATGAAACAAAAATGAAAATTACACAGAACAAAAGTCTATCCTCTTTGATGGCTTCTAATATTCATGGGTATATTTTTATAAACTAAGTTCAAAAAAATATATATGTTATAAACTAACTTTTGACTATATATCCAAGTCTTAAAAAACGAGTTCTCTAATCCACATATGTGCAAAGTGAATGTCAAACTTATAGTAAAGCATGGTAATATCCTCTAAGCTTGTGATGTCCCTAATGTTCAATATTTTAGGCTAAATGATTGATTTAAAGAATCATCAACAGAACTTTTATTACTACACAATTATAGCTCGATCATTTCAAAAAAAATGTAAGAAATTGAAAATATTGCATTTTATGAGAATCAAAACTTTTCGTTAAGTGAACTCGCGTGACAATAAATTGTACAACGCAAAAACATATGACAATGCTCCTGTTTTAATAAACTCAGACATTCCTAAAGAAATTTGACTCTTGTTAGGAGGATATGTATGATTTCAACCAAATGTAACATATGAGTTTTGTCTGATAGAAGGTGACTTTAAGGGTTGTTTGGTAAATTCTGTAATTTGTTTGACTTGTCTTACAAGTTTGAGTTTGTTTAGAATTAGGAAATTATTCTTTGACGGTTAGGGTTTAGTTTCTTAATTCTTATATATAAGGATCATTAGTATTAGCTTCCTTTGTACATTTTGAATTAGTGTTTGGTACCCTTTGAATAAGAATTTTGTATGGGTACGTTTGAATTTGGTTTGATAATTTAAATAAAGCTTCCGCTTCATTTGTTCGAATTTGAATTACCAACATTGTCTTTGATTGATATATACAAAAGGAAAATGTAAAGTTATATAGAAAATGACCTTCATGATAACATCATTAGAACAGTATAAACTTTTCATATACAATTAATATTGTAAATGGAAAAACAATATAAAGTGTCATAAAATGTGGGACACAAACTTGCAAGATTTTCGCCATGACTATATCACTCAATCATCAGTCTTTCATCTAGGAAAATTTGCATTTCTATGACCTAAGACTCTTTGATTATATTGATTTTCTGGAAAGGCGAAATATTATTGATAGTTAAGGAGAAGCTAGAAAAAAATACAAATTCCCCAAAAAGTTACATTTTGTAAGGCCCTAATAAGATCACAAATACGATTTTATTCAATCCAGAATAACTTGATTTACTATCCTATTTAACACAACTTTGTAACCCACGTCGATGTTTTAAAATAATGACATCAAAACACAACTTTGTCATGGCATTAAGGGAACTTTATATTTTACTAAAATAAATTCTCTTTTATGATAGCTAAATAAAGAATAACAGAAAAAAAGTTTCTTTTTTCTACACAATTTAAATAGCTAGTCAAGTGGAAGTTTGAAATTTTGGTTTTACACTTAAATTGTCATTGGCAAATGTCACACACAATTGTTTTAACCATTTTGGTGTCTTTTATTATATGAGTTTTGTTAAGTACGTAATGTACATATTATTCATACTTATTCCCTTATGATTTATTAGTGATATGGTGTTAAGTGATAGATTATAATTGCATTTTATTTTTTAATATGGAAAAATTACAGAAGGTTACTTCTTTACTGTGCGATTGTAAGGGTTTTAAGAAATTAAAATACCTCATACACTTTCGTCTTTTTTTCAGGTCTATATAAGTATGAGGTCTTAATGGGCAAGAGCTTTCAAGTCAAGGGGCCTCATTGTACTTTAGCTCAAATCTACAAAAAAAGGAGCAGAATGTGATTTTGAGATAGCAAAAAGAAAGGGTCGGTTCAGAAGGCATATAGGGAGATCGTGGCATCAAGTTTGAAAAAGTGACCAGGTAGCAGATTGTGGCATCATGGGAAATCAAAAGGAAACATGGCCTACAAAAACATCAGGTGTTGCAGCTGGAAGGGGAGACCGACTCTCAACAACAAAAACACAGAAACGGTCACAAGACCAACTCGCCGATATTTTAACAAAAGCTGTTAATGAAAGAACCTTACACGAGTGTTTGGGCAAGTTGAATTTTGGAAATCCCACTATTCAACTTGAGGGGGAGTGTTAAAAGGAAACAATTTAATGGGGTCAACAAGATTAATGGTTATTTACATCATATCCCTTAATTCAAGCAAAGATATTCCTTAATTCAAGCAAAGATATTCGGTCAACGAGTAATAGCCACACAATAATTGTTTTCCCTCTTTAAGCCCATTGTAGTTTTGTATAAATAGCGGTTGTTCTCTGCATTGTAAATCAATCAATCAATAGAATAAAAACACTATTCTCAATTCTTATCAATTTTTATCATGGTATCAGAGCAGGTCTGCTCATCGTATACTGCATAACCTATTCAAATCCTCGATTCAAGCTACCATGTCCGGAGAAGCTACCAAGTCTGGAGACAAACTACAGACTTTCAACCTTCATGTCAAGGCTAATGACATTAAACAAAACAAAACTCACCTAACATGTGGTAATTGCGGTATGTCGAGGCATACCACAGATCAGTGTTTCGAGCTAATTGGCTACCCCGATTGGTGGAATGATGGCCACAAGAAGGGCAACAAGAATCGAGGACTGGAAAGAGGCAAAGCCTCCGCTGCCAACACCGGTACTGATCGAAAAAATTCCACTGGACTTGGGGGGATGGCGGCAACGACAGTTAATGAAGAAGATGGATCCTTCTCAATGAGCACAACTCAAAATTATAATATAAATCAAAAACAGTCATGGATATTTGATTGTGGAGCCACAGATACTATGACTTATGATTTATCAGATTTTGCTACATCAACTAAACCAACAAAATCATATATACATACGGCAAATGGAGAAAAAATGAATGTAAGAAATGGGGGAACTATTGAAATTTCACCGACACTTAAGCTCTCTAATTGTCTCTATGTTCCAGCTCTATCACATAAACTCCTATCGATAAGTCATGTAACAAAAGAGCTGAATTGCTCAGTTATCATGCAACCCACCTTTTGTATCTTACAAGATATCAGGACGGGAGCGATCATTGGGCGTGGCACTGAAAGACAAGGGTTGTATTACGTCGATGAATTAACTACAAGTGGAACTGTGATGCTAGCTCATGGAACAAGTGAAAGAGAAGCATGGTTATGGCACAGAAGACTGGGACATCCTTCCGGTAGTTATTTGCATACTCTGTTTCCTAAACTTTTTCCTTTGAATAAACCAATCTCTTGTGAAACTTGCATATTAGCTAAAAGCCACAGACAAACCTTTAAACCTAGTAATACTAGAGTTAAAGTACCTTTTTCATTAATTCATTCGGATGTGTGGGGTCCTGCCCCTGTTATTGGGGGACAAAGTTTCCGGTATTATGTAATATTTGTTGATGATTGCACCCGGATGACTTGGATTTATTTTTTGAAAAATAAAGCTGAAGTATATGATAGATTCACTGCATTTTATGCCATGATTCAAACACAATTCCAAAAATCTATCCAAGTTGTTAGGTCAGATAATGGTGGAGAATATATGAACTCACAAATGAACCTATTTTTTCAATCCAAAGGGATAGTTCATCAAACCACATGTCCTCATACCCCGGAACAAAACGGCGTCGCTGAACGGAAAAATAGACTTTTGTTAGAAATGACTAGAGCTCTAATAATTGAATCCAATGCTCCAAATTTTTTTTGGCCAGAAGCTCTAGCCACTGCCACCTACTTGATCAACCGACTTCCTACAAAAATCCTAAAAATGAAAACCCCATTAGAAACACTCTCTGAGTACCATACACTTCCGCAAGTGCTTACCCTTGAACCTAAAGTTTTTGGATGTACGGTATTTGCTCATATTCCAAAATCATATCGTGATAAACTTGATCCGTGTGCCGAGAAATGTGTTTTTGTGGGATATGGAGTAAATCAAAAGGGATATAGGTGTTATAATCCAAAAACTCGTCACATGATCACCACAATAAATTGTGATTTTCTTGAAACCAAGTATTTCTACTCCTCCCAACACAGTGTTCAGGGGGAGAGAGAATGTATCGACACACTTAGTTGGTTGAGTTATGGTACACATGAAGGAGGAAGGAACCATAGTACACATAATGAGTCTCCTTTCTCCACACAACCTGAAGACCCAAACGTTAGTGACGCCCAAGAAGCTCCTAACCTGATACCCGAGGTAAGTAATACTCACTCTTCTCCTATGTCCGAACCTATTGAAACTACTAATAACACATCAGGACAAGATGAGAGTATACAAGAACAGGAGGTGTTTGCCACTCAAAATGACACTAACGTAGAGCAAAATGAACATATAGAAGAGCAAGTGAACTTTCCCACACAAAAAGACACATCGGGAAGATATGTATTGCCACCAAGAGCAAATCGAGGAGTTCCACCGAAAAGATATTCCCCAGAAAAGGTGTCCAGAGGAAGTAGATATCCAATTGCTAATATAGCCAAAGGAAATCTATCCGAGGAAGCCAAAGCTTTTGCCTTATCTATGTATTCTGATGAAATCCCTGCTAATACGGAACAAGTCTTAAAATCAAAACATTGGAAAGATGCAATGGAAGAAGAAATAAAAGCTCTTATAAAAAAATAACACATGGGAGAAACGTGTCTTACCGCCAGGGAAGAAAACTGTCGGGTGTCGATGGGTGTTTACAATTAAATACAAACCTGATGGTACAATTGAAAGATACAAAACGAGATTAGTAGCTAAAGGCCATACACAAACATATGGAATTGATTACTCTGAAACTTTTTCTCCGGTTGCAAAAATTAATACAATCAGAGTTCTTATTTCCATAGCAGCAAATAAAGGATGGCCCTTACATCAGTTTGATGTAAAGAATGCTTTCTTACACGGAGAGCTAAAAGAGGAAATTTATATGGAAGCTCCACGTGGATTCACGGACAGTTTTGGAGAAAGAGAAGTATGCCTTCTAAAAAAAATCCATTTATGGATTAAAACAGTCCCTTAGAGCATGGTTTGGGAGGTTCACCTTAGCCATGAAATATTATGGGTTCAAACAAAGTAACTCAGATCATACATTATTTCTTAAACAGAGAGGCAATCTCATAACCTGCCTAATAATCTATGTTGATGATATGATTATTACAGGAAATGACAAAGAAGAAATAACCAAACTAAAGAAGAACTTGTTCACAGAATTTGAAATGAAAGACCTTGGAAGACTCAAATATTTCCTTGGGATTGAAGTTCTAAGATCAAAACAGGGGATCTTCATGTACCAGAAGAAGTATGTTCTCGATTTACTAGCAGAGATCGGTATGGTTGATTGCAAACCAGCGGACACTCCAATGATTGTGAATCAGAAGCTTTATATGGAGAAAAAAGCCCGCTTGGCTGACAAAGGAAGATACCAACGAATGGTAGGAAAACTAATATATCTCTCACACACCCGACCCGATATAGCACATGCTGTGGGAGTGGAAAGTAAGTTTATGCATCAACCTCAAAAGGCTCACATGAAAGTAGTCTTAAGAATTATAAGATATCTTAACGGGACGGCGGGGCATAGAGTCTTGTTCAAACAAAATGGGCATTTAAAAACTCAATTGTATACCGATGCAGATTGGGCAGGAGATAAAGGAGACCGGAGATCAACCTTAGGTTACCTTACCTTAGTTGGTGGAACCTTGTTACGTGGCGAAGCTAGAAACAGAAAGTGGTGGCCCTTTCAAGTGCAGAAGCCGAGTTTCGGGGGATTGCAAGGGGGATAACTGAAGTGTTGTGGATACGAAAGCTACTAACCGAGATAGGATATCCACCACAAGAACCTAGCAAAGTCATGAGTGACAACAAAGCAACCATCCAAATTTCAGAAAATCCAGTACAACACGATCGAACAAAGCATATAGAAATAGATCGACACTTCATCAAAGAAAAGTTAGAAGCAGAGGTCATCACACTTCCGTTTATTCGGTCACAAGACCAACTCGCCGATATTTTAACAAAAGCTGTTAATGAAAGAACCTTACACGAGTGTTTGGGCAAGTTGAATTTTGGAAATCCAACTATTCAACTTGAGGGGGAGTGTTCAAAGGAAACAATTTAATGGGGTCAACAAGATTAATGATTATTTACATCATATCCCTTAATTCAAGCAAAGATATTCCTTAATTAAAGCAAAGATATTCGGTCAACGAGTAATAGCCACACAATAATTGTTTTCCCTCTTTAAGCCCATTGTAGTTTTGTATAAATAGCGGTTGTTCTCTGCATTGTAAATCGATCAATCAATAGAATAAAAACACTATTCTCAATTCTTATCAATTGTTATCAGGAGGGAGTACATTTTTTATTGGGATATGTGGTTTGCACACCACCCATCCCACTCACTTTTTTGTTATCCGTTTTATTGACAGGACAATACAGTTTTTAATGGGTTTTTTATTTCGTATATTTGTCTTTTAATATTTTGATTTTATAGTTTTCGCTTTGCATTTTTTTTGTCAGTTTTATTCATTTTATTAGCAGAACAAAGACAATTTTTATATTATTCTGCTCCGTATTTTTTGTATTTTAACAGTTTTGACTTATCAAACATTATAATTTTTATTCCGTTTTTTTATTTTACAGTTTTATAATAAAACAAAATTTTAAAAACAATTTAAAAAATAAAAAAAATAAAAAAAATTAAGTGGTGTGTAAATTGTATGTTGATGGTGTATGAATCCTCCAAGCCTTTTTGTTTTTGCTTGTAATATTTGACCACTTTATTTACTTTTGCATTAAAAGTAAAGTAAACTACACCGATGTATTGGAATGTGACATATCCAAATCTTATTTTTGTTTTTTTCATGTCAATTGGCCATTTGTATATAGGATTTAAATATGAGTTTTTTCTAATATGTGTCATAGGGGCGCATGATAAGGTGGGGACAAAGGCTGTGTGTCACAGTCTCATTGGCCAACAATCATTATTATTAATCATTATCAGGCCCACAATCACATGCTAGTCAATCAAACTGTGACACACAGCCTTCTGTTCTCGCCTTATCATGTGCCCCTGGGGCACATGTTAGAAAAACCCTTTAAATAAAGGCAGCTAGGTATTCAAACTTGTACTTTTGAGACTAGAAGAAAACTACTAACATACACATGGGAAGGCATTTTTTTAGAATTTCTCTAATTGCCCCATAAGTACACATATGTTGGTAGTGTTTGTCTTAAAAAAAACTTGTTTCCAAAATACCATTGGAGATCACAATTTTTTAGGAGACTTTCACACAAATTTTGACAAATGTCCCAAGTGGGCCCAGTCGCCCAAGTTTTTAGGTCTCCCAGTGACACATGTCACTTTTTGCATGAAGGTCTCCCCAGTTTTTTTGGTCTCCTAGGGTATTTTGGGAAACAGAAAATACTTGGGGCAAAAGGTGACTAGTGGGTGTACTATTATGGCAAGTAGGGAAATTTCCCTTTTTTAAGTATATATGGCGTGAGATACGAAAACGCGAGGCACGGTATAGTGTTTCGCGCCATCATGTGGCATTTTTCGTGACCGTTTGGGCTGGCTAGTACGACCCGAGGCACGAAAACGCGAGCGTCAATACAGTTGTGACGCCGTGGGTTGGCATTTTCATCAAAACGCGAGTCGAAAACGCATTGTACCATGGACTCTTCAAGGTACTTTCTATTAAGCTAGTATTACTAAACAACCACAAACTGAAAGGGATGAGCCGGACGACATGGTCGGAAGGTGATGCAATGAGCATCTTTTGGTACTAGTTTTTCATGGAGTGAAAGGAGTAAAGATAGAACCTTGGTGACTTACAGATTATAGCTCGAGATGTTTAATGGGTAAACTCGTGCCAGAAGTTTCAAAGTCGTATATTTACCACGAAAACTCATATAACCATACCAAGAGAAACACAAATCTGGATCTTAGCCAACAACCCGTCGCCCTTTTTCTTATCACGTCCAGCAAATGAGCCCTTCGCCAATGTATCTAAGTGACTTAAACTGGAGCCCTTAGTCGGTCAACACCAAACATCATGAGACAACCCTCTTACATCCCCCTGAAACCATACCAAAGGAATGGTACCAAACGTCGTGATACCGAAGAACATGGAACCGCACAACACATATCCTCCAACTACCGAAGGAGATGAACCAAACAATCACCTTCGGAAGTATCTACCGACCAGTAGGCGAAGGTGATAAGAAAGGTGAGTCAAAAGTGAGACCCGTAATTGTTAGCTCATGTAGATCGAATAACGGGTCCCACAGATGGCGCCAATTTGTTGAAGCATATTTTTGCCGGGTTGGACTTAACGAGTCTCATGTGCCGTGTGCCGTCATCCCGTGCCTAGAAACGAGATGTCGATCAAGAAAGAACCCGTTAGAAGGGTCCCGAGGCCAAAGCCTCAGGAACCACCCTCCGAGAGTCAAGTCTCCCTTATGGATAAAGGACTTAGGATAGTATGTGTTGTATGTTAATGTATGAGATGAATGAGAGAAGTATACTATAGAGAGAAGAGAATAAGTATATGAGAGAGAGTGAGAGTGAACCTGACTTAAGAAGAGAGAGGTGTGACTTATTTATAGCTAAACTCTTAAACAATACCTGTTGGATAATAACCTGCAACATATCTTTATAATTCATTAGTCAATAGCATATATACACGCCGGATAATAGCATGTCGGGTAAGCCTATTATTTATTGGTTCCTTAAGTGGGTCGGGTCTACTTAGACCACATACGCCAACAGTTATATACTATGATTGCGTTAGAGCTTTATTGGTAGAGGCTTTGCAGTTGTGTTTGACAAAACTAGCGTTAATACGTAGTCTGTATATTTTTATTTCTAAAGCATCTATGAGCAGGGGCGGAGCCAGAAAATTTGTCTCGAGGGGGCACACTTTGATATTTTTTTAAAACTACACTATAAAATGGTTCTTAGAGAGGGCAAATTACCAAAAATGAGTAGCATTTGTAACACATGCATTTACACAAAATCCAAAATGCTACATGTTACTTGAAAATTTATGAAATTAACAATTTCAAACGCTAGTTGCTTCAAAATGTTGTGCGCTACGTGTTATCAACAAACCGTAAACCATATTACATGTAATTAGTAATTAATTTCGGTTGATTAGGTTCTAATGATGAATATCGAAACTCTTTTAAACTCATATATATATATATGTTATCAAATGTTTTATCAAAACAAATAACTATTGTTTCCTGTTATTGCTTACTAACATTGTTTTTCGCTACTGTTTTTTGTTACCATTATCTTCACCGAACATATCGTTGAGAGTAATTGTTCTTCCCGATAA
>BQNB010010387.1:0-84073 GCA_026074375.1 Tanacetum coccineum | reverse complement strand
GATTCAACTTTGATTATTTCAACTTAAAACAATAAATAATTTACAAAATCAAACTAAAGATGCAAAAAGTGATCATAGTATACAAAAAGATAACAGCTTTGGTACGAGTTACTTACTGCTGCAGATGCATCACGACCAAGTTGCTCAACCTAATTGAGTTTCATATGAGCTACGAACGTTATGGAATTGAGTTTCTTGCATAAGATACAACCTAAATGAAGAGCATCTTGTAGATAGTAATAATGTCCTTACCTGTAGTCCAGCACAATACATGGACTTCCCCACCCTTCCAAGTAGCAAATGAAAACAGTGGAGATTACCTCTTAAGTAGTGGAGATTACCTATTAAGTAGTTAGAACTCATCATGTAACCAAATATCCTAACTTTATATTTAAAATCCCCAGTATACAAATCCAACACATATATAACAAGTGTCCCTTTGTTACTGAATAGTATATACAAATAACAAACATCAATTACATATCCATATTGTGAGGGTATAAGCAGACCTCATGGAATAAGGTTCAAACTTTAAAATCAAAAATTAAACAATTTCCAAATGAAAGTAAAAAATTATACCTGCGTTGTGTGAAGTAGCAACTGATTGTATGAGTATGGTAGTTGGGTGGCGGCTATGAAGGTTAGGGTTTGTGAAAGAGAAAGGGTGAACAAGAAGCTAAAACAATTTCCCTTGTTGAATCAGTGATGGTAAAAATTTAGAGAATGGTTAGGGTTTGTTTAGTGAGAGTAGTGAGGCAGTAGGGTATGATTTTGGGGAAATGGTATTGTGTTTCGTGTGTTAAAATTTTTGGTGAATTTTGGTGAAGTGGCAAATGAAAAGTTGTAGCCCGCTAAATGGAGAAATAAGGGGGAAATTTTAGTTTTGATTTTGGGGAAAATTAGTAGCGAGAAGAAGGAGAGGGAGAATGAAGAGCTAAACTTTTGGGTTTTCTTTTAATAGTTCTCAAACTTTTTGGATTTTCCTATAAAGCATATTAGCATTAGTCAGTAACAACATAAATTTTAGACACACATATTAACTTACGTGACTATATGTATCGAATTTTGGTTACACTTAATCATGTATGTCTATGGTTTAGTGTGACCATATATGACATTTGGTCACACTGTTCAAGTGTGTGACATATATTTGTCACTTTTAAATGTATATCGTGACTAATGCTTCAAACTTACTTTTCAGTTGTCACACATTTCAAATTCATATGTGGCTAAATATTCAGCAAAAAATAGCAGTCACTTTTAAATAATGTGTGACAAACTTGACTATATGATTTAGCCACATACACAATTACTTCATGTGACCATATATGGATTTTGGTCACACTGTTCAATTGTGTGACATATATTTGTCACATATGTATATATATAGTGTGACTAATGTTTCAAACTTATTTGTATCTGTCACACGTCCCAAATTATAAGTGACTAAATAATGAACAAAAAATTACCAGTTACCTCTAGTCACATAAATATTCAAATGTGTGACAATGAAATTCCGAAATGGTCACACAAAATGAGTTCAAGTGTGGCTGTTTATTTCATTCTGGTACATTTACTCACATAAATATCTGACTGTGTGGCCGTTCAAAAAACAGCTTGTGTGACGAAATCCCAAATTTATACTAGTGGATGTTGTGTGTTTTTCTTGAGAGAGAAGATGATATTGATGAATGAAATAAAAAAGGGATGTATCTAGTCCTTATAAGCATGAACCAAAATAGGATTCAAGGTAGTAGAAATATCTAGGGGATATTGTGGCTTGATTTTAGGAGGTGTGTTGGTTTTGGGAGGTGTAGGGCGGACAAACAAAAAAGGGCGAGGGGGGGGGGGCTTTGCAAATTTTTAAATGTTTGATCATGCTTAAGGAATCCTAGGATTTTAGATATTTATTTTCATGCTTGATATTTTAAACGATCGATTAAAGTTTATGCGAAAGCTGAAAACGCGATAGCTTTACGGAAAATTTTGAAAATTTCAAGTATTCAACCAAAACGCAACAACTGTCGAAAGACCACATTAAATAGCAACCCGGGAAACTTCCGGTAATGATTCTTAGATATATACGGGTGAACTCGATTTCAACGTAAAATTACATGTAGCCATAAAACTCAAACTAAAGTACGAAAAGTCAACGATGACATTTAAATTTTTTACAGGGTGTGACATTTTACATAAGGGTGCTAATACAACTTAGCGACCACTATAGTCATTACTTTCATTAATACCATGCCCTAAGGCATATTATATCATCAATTCAACCTTCATCCTTCGTCTTATACTCTTAACGTCTAAAACTTAGCTTTCTCCTAAAGTATTTAGTAAAAGTCGCATTCTAACTATTATTTCACCTATCTTATTTCCTATGATGTCTAACTAATTTTAGACTCCTATTTTCTACTTCCGTAATTCCTCTCATGCTATGCCGAGAACACATAACCCCACTTATCTATACTTCTTTATTTACATTGAGAAGCGTCCCAATCAATGTAAATAAGGAAGTACAAACTTATGGTTTGGTGATTTACAATTTCTTTATTTAAATGAAGAGGCGTCCTAATCCATTATAATAAGGAGATAGTGAATCATCCTACTTATACACTTCTGACGTAACACTCGAACTTGCTTAAGTCTTCATTACTTTCCTTTAATCTCATAATAATAATAACGTATTTATTTTGAATATCATCTTTTATAGTCTTGGATCCAATCTCCTTAACTTTTTCCTGAAGGAAACTTGGCTCTCTCCCCGTAGGGATTCGCCCATTATCCATATCCTTGTAGAATTACCAACCTTGCATTGGTCTTTACATTTCATCATTTGGCTTTCTCCCTATAGGAATTTGCCCGTTATCAATACCCTTGTGGTATCATCAACCTTTACCGAGCATTGGACCCAAGATATGTTTAATTTATCGTTTTTTTACCATTTTTGTCATCTACATACCTTTCTAATCATATACTTTTCATTTCTACTTTTATTGCCTTAAGTAATTCTACTTCACACTTTATCATCTTTCTTTATATTACACAAGATGGTCCAAATGATATTGTCGTTCTCATGTATTACATATACATATACGTTTTTACATTTCATTTATCATTCTCTTGTCAACCCCAAGCTGACAACTTATTCAATTTTCTATACCAAAGCATCATTTTAATTAGCTTAACTTTTCGCTTATAAACCTTACGTAGGTTATTCTTATAATATACTCATTTACTTCACTTTATTCATCCAATACATCTCTTTCATTATTTACATGATTCTAGTCATTCTTTATTATTCATTTAAAGTATTTAGCATCATTTAAGATTTTAGCGCAATTCTTCTTCAACATCATTCATATACATCTCGTACTTAACCACATCACACCTTAACATTATACTTTATTATGTTTTCTACATTATAACTTATCATACTTCATCCCTTTATTAGTAATTCATATAAGCACTTACTCCCAATACAATAATTCTTCATTAAGCAACCTTTTTATAATTCGAACATTTTCACATCACTTAGCTCTTACTTACATACTTTCGTCATTACTTATTAAAATGCCATCCTATGCATTTATCTTAGCTTAAACATTTCTTAAACTCATATAATCATATACATACCATACATCACTTAGACATATAATTAACATACCATATACCCCTCATCATATAATCATACATTTCCGCATGAAACACTTACCCTCAATACATAATAATTTCACGACCCTTTTTCAAAATTCAAACATTTACATATTTACTTGACCCAACTCACATTTTTAAGTCATGCTTAACCTCATATGCAATCTTAATTATTTCACTTTGCTCATACTTCTCATAATATCATGCCATTCCACATTTATATAAGATTTAGACGTATAAGTAACTTTCATATTCTTACATCACATAAATACATCATCATATTTAATTATAACTTTTCTAATACGTGTTTAACATTCTAATCAAAATCAAACTCATATAATCAATGACCAATACACATTGCATAATCATTAATATGTCTAAGTATCTTCATTCTATTTGCCGCACGCACTTAACTACCTTATAACTAAGGCATGCACATTCTTTGTTAGTTAAACTTACGACATTCGCATCTACGAGTGGTCTAAGTTTAGGCAACCGATAGTAGAAACCTACTTCTCTTAGACCGAAACTCTGATACCAAGTTGAAACGCCCCTTCTCAGACTCTTTATATGACCAAAATTAAAAACTTTGCGGAAACGCAAGACCGAGAATGACTGTTTAACCACCTAGTTCTCTATAACCTGTGGCTCTGATACCAATCTGTCACACCCCGCCAAGGCGGAATCGCAAGGCATGATCAATAGGCATCATCACAACACAAGGCGTCAAAATAGAGAAATACTAAATGAATTAAAATCCAATATATAAAATACACAAAGTGTCATGATAACACCTACAACATTTATCATTCAAATTCATATAGTGCAAACAACCAAGACAAAACAAATGAATATAGATTCCGCAATGCAAGCCTATGGTCCATCTAATTCCTCTTCCTAACTCTTCACACGTTTTGCTCACCTAAAAATGATGCTTAAAACGTCAACAAAATTATTGGTGAGAGTTACAGGTTTAAGACTCACTTATGACATCGCGATCAACAAAAACAACATTTACGAACATATATGCATGGCTATTCTATCACAACATAAATTCACATTTATCTGGGGTGAGTCGTACCCCTCCGTCCCATAATATCTCCGCGCAAGACTGAATATCTCCGTGCAAGACTGAATATCTCCGCGCAAGACTGAATATCTCCGCGCAACACTAACCCACTTGACTAGCTAAGTCCGTTTAGGTCTCATACAAGGTCATGTCATCCTCACATACACATGCCTTACCATAATTCATATCACATAGCAATAGCACATAACAATCATATAGTTTGACACTTAAAAACACATATCATGGTTCATAATTCAAAAACAGTTTGCATCATTTCCATCCTAAAATATAAGTAAAAAGTGGGACTATAAAACTTACCTTGATGCAAAGCAAATCCAAACTCTTCAATTAACCTTGCAAATAATCTATACAAAACAATACACACATGTTACCATCGATTAGGTCTCTCACCCAAGTCGATGTAACAATCACAACGATGGATACTCTATACCCTATCTTGATTTAACTCATCTATATACTCTTCACAACTTGCTAACCTCAAGTTACCTTATAAAACCTACATCTCAACTTTCTGCATTTTATCCCGTTTTTATAGTCACAAGATGACTCCAAATAAAATACTAAAACACCTAATTAGTTCTTCTCCTTACATTCCATAGCTCCCCAATGAGTTGTGAGCTTCTATGATTTTTGGATAAAAATAATAGTGAGTGTAACCATTTTATAAAAATTCAACATCACAAAGTGTCCAGAATTTGACCTGATTCGACCTTCAAAAGGTTTAGATTGAGCAGACCCATTTAAACACTTAGTAAAATTCTACAAAAATTCTAGAAAATTATAAACATCATGATCTTACTACAGTAGAAATCCTATCAATTAAAAAGACGTTTTGATATGGTTTTTGACCTCACAAACACAACTCAGAATCTGCCCTGAAAACTCAGTTTTGACAACGAATCTTGTTTGATTAATTTGACTAACTTCCACTCACTTTTAATTCATGAAACCACTTGGGTTGGAAAGTAGACTCTCTGTAGTTAATTTTAGGCTCAAGAAAATCAATAAAAGCTATCCGTATGACCGAGATATGGCTCTCGCAATATGACCTAAAATTCTGCCCAGATTTATATTCTGAATTTAGCATAATTAACCCTAATTAACTTACCCAAAACCCTAACTATTATCTCTAAAATATTTTTTGAAGATCAAAACCTCTTAATTACAGATTATTTACAATAACTCAATTCATCCTTAATGATTGTTACGTTAATTAAAATCAATTGTATTGAAAAATTTAGAAAACAATACCTTAACTCTTGAAAATCAAAACCTTAAAAAATTTTGGGTTTCCCTTTGTTCTTTGTGTTGTTCGGCCAGCCAAGGAGAGAGGAGAGGAGAAAAAAAATGATTTTTGATTAAGTTATGATTTGTATTTATAGGCTTAGGAAAAGATAATTACCAAAAACAAGTTGTAATCAAATTGGAATTTTTTCCCTTTTTTCCATGTTCGGCCGATCCACACAACCACCCTTTTAATTATATATTTTTTTTCTTTTATTTATTTATTATACATTTACTTTAAATCTAAGTAAAAACCTTTAATTATTTAGCTAAACCTTGAACTTTCTAACTAGTTTTCAAACTAACCTTCGATTCTAACTATTTTTAAAAATAGAAAGCACTCTAAAATCTATAAATTACAAAACTAATATATATATATATATATATATAAAATATGAATTACATATACATAGTACGTACACAAAATATTACGTACACGACATTTGAAACTACACAAAGCTTTCAAATGATTTCATTTCCACAAGTACCATGATCCATCACTCATGTACTTCCATCTCATACACATATAAAACACATAAAACATATAATGACACACATAAACTGAATTATACAGGCTTTAACTAACCTACTAAAATCTCATTTGTCATAATACCAATTGTGTGATTTTGTCTAAAATGTAGCTTGCATTTTTTTTTCGGGAAATCGATTGTGTTTATATGCTTTTGTCTATCATGTTGTATAATAATGCATGTAATGTAGTAGGTTTCTAATGTTGTTTATAGAGATGATTTAGTTTAAAATGTGGCTTGACGTTTTTTTAAATCAGTTGTGTTTGTATGCACATGTCTGTCATGTGGTAGAGTAATGCCTTTAATGCAGTAGGTTTCTTCGGTTGTTCATAGAGGTGATTTAGTCTAAATTATGGATTGAGTTTTTTTAGATAATTTCGTGATGATGTGGTATAATATATGTTTGTAATGCAGTAGGTTATAAGCGTTGTTATAGAAATGATTTCGTCTGTCATGTGGTATAATAATGACTGTAATGCAGTAGGTTTAGTCTGTGATGTGGTATAATAATGACTGTAATGTAGTAGGTTTATAAGTTTATATGATATTATAGTAATGATGCAATAGGTTTCTAAGGTTGTTCATATAGATTATTTTAGTCTAAAATGTGGTAGAGTAATCCCTGTGATGTGGAAGAGTAATGCTTGTAATGTAGTAGGTTTTTTTGGTTGTTCATAGAAGTCTGATTTTAGAGTTAAAAATGTGCTTGCCTTTTTTTTTCGAAAATCAATTGTGTTTGTTATGCTCTTGTATGTATGTGGTATAATAATGCATGTAATGCAGTAGGTTTCTAATGTAAGTTTTGGTTTACTAAATTCTTGTTTTTTATCGATTAAGTTGGTTGTTCCAAATATGATGTGGTAGGCTATCAAATATGTTGAAGAGTGTATGTATGTGTATGTTCATGATCGATGCACTTAGTTTTAAACTGTGATGTAGTAGATGTTTTGTTGTCACGTAAATGGCCAAATTAGGGTACTTGTATGTTTTATTATGTGCGAAAATGTGTGTCTACTTGGTTGTATCTATGATGCACTTGATTTTAAATTGTGATGCAGTAGATACTCAGTTGTCACTTCTAGGAATGAATTAGATTACGTGTAGGTGACATTATACGTTAAAATGTGTTTGCTTGGTTGGTTATATGAATGATGCAATTGGTTTTCAACTGTGATGCCGTATGTACACCATTGTCCTGTATAAGGATGAATTAGGATAAGTGTAGGTTGACGTCTTTGTGCAGAATTGTCTTATGTATGTTTGCTTTTTAATTGATGCACTTAATTTTAAACTGTGACGTAGTTGATGTGAAGAAGTGATGCAATAGATATTTTATAATGCATTTTGTTTGATCATGTTACAGGTAGAAATGAAGACTAAAATAGCAGACTAAGATATAGAAAATATGCAGTTGATCTAGTAAGTTATAGTTGATTGATGATTAATTGATGTTTTTTCACTGCATCATAGTGTTATAATTAGTGCATCACAATGAAAACAATATATTTATTTAATACTCTATTATAAATTATCACAAAAAAACATGTATGTTGACTACTTGATTAGGAATAAACACCCAAGATGGAATGAGATGTTTACAACAAGGATCTTGACATTTTTTAGGCATACGGAAACTTACTAGCGTCATGGTATTTTTTAGGAAGAGTTAAAGAAAGATGACGCGGGTCAAAGAGGAAAATTTGATCTGTGCGAGCAAAGTACTGCATAGATGATTTTACAAGTAATGACTGAATAAACAAAAAGATGAAAGTCTCTTGGATGGAACAAAAGGTAATATAAAAAAATGTAAATAGTAGATTTAAATCTCTACTACATAGATGACAATTAAATGAAAGAAGGATTGGTACAAATATTATTGAACGCGTAACAAAGATTCTTGGATGATACTTGTGGATCGTTGAAAACAATGTTTTTTAAAATCTATTGGATGTAATACTTTGGATTACTGAATGTTTAGTACTATGTATTGTACATGTTAATGGTGACAGTGTTTGTTTAATATTAATTACTTTTGATTATTGTTGATATGTGAATGAACATAGATGTACTAAATTATAAACTGTGTTGCATTGAAAATACTAGTGCATCATAGTGTATACAACTGGTGCATCATAGTGTATGCAACTGGTGCATCATAATTATATATCAGTGCTCTTAAGATGGAATTTACTGCATCACATTGTTATATTTTTTGTTTTAAAATTATGTTGCTTCACTAATATTGTTCCTTATACAATAGAATGGTATCTTATTACTACATCACAGTCATTTCATAATGATTGAATCATAATATAATTTATGCATCTCTATGTTTTTTTTTTTCTATTCTACTATGTAATTTAATTATTATAAAGATGTGTTGGAAACGAAAACTATATGCCTTATAGCCACATTTAACTTCCATTGCAGATTTACAGAAATCAACCTGCAAAATATTTAAAAGAAAATCATTCAGCATGATACTACAAAAGCTACTGCTAGACAGTATATAAATTTCTTCTGCATGACAGTACAAATCTACTGCATGACAGCTTAAAAACCTACTGCATTTCAAGCATTGAAAGCACAAAAATAACTCTGTAAAGTATATAAACAAATCAAATTAACTACATATAAAGTGTAATGCAGTTTGTAATTTAATGTGATGCAATTACTAATTTTTTTTATATAAGGAAGAATGTTTATACTTGTTTGACGCGATCACGTAGCAATCAAAGGAGACGGTATACCAAAAGTGGCATAGTCCACTATGTTGCTTGTTCATCGACCAGAAAAAGAACAAACCAATTTTAATCATCATCGACATACAATTAAAACAAAAGTTAAGAAAATTAATACAATCCTATAAATTTCAAAGAGAACCTTAAAGTGTAAATTGCTTAAAACTTATGAATAGTTAATCATTGTGTTATCTCTACTGCCTCATATCCTATACCTTTCCTTATCAATCTGTTACATAGGCGTATCTATTCTACTCTTATATCTATTGCAACACACTCTTACAACTACTGAATCATAAATATTATTGCTAGTTTTCTAAATTTAAAAAGTACACTTAACAAGAATCTAGGTTATAAACAGCTTATATTTCCTAGTACATCACTGTTAGTATTTTATATTCTGCTGCATTAGAGTCTTATTTTCGAACTTGAATTACAGTTATATCTACTGTAATGCAGTAGAAATAACAATAATGCAGTAGAATATAAGATTGTACATTACAGTATACATTTCCAGCACCTGAAATCCTGTGTCTGAATCGCTCTTCATGGTTTAGTATAACGCTCCATACGTCAACTATACCAGAAGCAACTTCAACTTTAGGGTAAAGACTTAACAAATACGCACTCTTCAGATTTAAGTATTTTGTTTGAATGCAATATCGTTGTACATTGAGATTCACATGTATTTTTATTCAGTAAAAAATAAATGTGATGTAGTATAAAATAATTGTAATGCAGTAGAAAGTTAACTGTAATGCAGTAGGAAGTTAAATGTGATGCGTTAACTAACAAAGACTATCTCCTATACAATCTTGAATTACACCTCAGCTCTGCTATTTGATACACAAAATAAACCTACTGCATCAAAGTCATAAACAACAATTACGGACATCATCACTACACATATCAACTGGAAAACCGACCAAAACAATAAAAGATTAACATTTGATGCATCACAGAGTAAAAATTTTACATGCATGCAATTTTAAAATTCAATTTAGAAATTTTATCAAAACATATTGTGTGCAACTTAATTAAACCTGTTTTTATAATCTATTTTCTCAATTCTTTTCCTGATCGCACAATCGACTAACTTCGAGCAATTTTCCATATTTGCATCGATAAACACAAAACTGAACAAATCATTCAAAAATGAAAAGTAAACATCATATACATGAAATTAAAGATTTATATCTAATTTTTTGTTAATTTCGTTTCAATTTTGAGAAAAAAAAACTTGATCTGATCTGAATTAAACTTCGAATACAACATAATTAGATCAATAAAAAAACTTACTTTCACTTATGAATGAGTAATCTATATAAGTCTTTGTAGAGGTAGTAGATAAGGTGGTGAATGGTGGTAAGAACAACGGTAAAATCACGATGGCGAATGGTAGTGAGAGACGGTATCGATCGAAGAAGATGATAGAGATGAGATAAGAAAAGCAAGGTATCGGTTCGGGGTAGCAGTGAGGTTGCAGTGGGATACATGAATGAATGAAATAGATGGCTAGAAAAAACACTTTATATACTCTATTGTTATAATGATGAAATGCCCCTTCTTATTAAAAAGATGGGGTGGGTGAGGGGGATACTTGGCAGCCTTTGGTGTTATTCTTACCTTTTTTTTATTTTACCCAACTCACTCTCTCTCTCACTCTCTCTCTCCTCTCTTTATATATATTTAATTTATATTTTAATATATATTTATATATATATAGATATAGAATATATATATTATATTATATTGAGATGAGAGGAGAGAGAAGACGCTCCGAGATGGATAGAGAGAGAATTTAGATCAAATGAAAATCTTTTTAAAATTATAAAAATGGAAACATACTCACATGGTTTACAAGTGAATTACTTGTTTAAAAAAGCTGAAAAAATTAATTATACAAAAAGTGTACTTTACGTTATTTGCACTTTTTTCTTTTGACTACCATAAATGACTCCTCTTACCCTATCATTTTTTTATTTTGACTAACCATAAATGCTCCTCTCTACTCTATCACTTTTTTTATTTTGACTAACCATAAATGATCCTCTCTACCCTATCACTTTTTTATTTTGACTAGCCATAAATGTCGTCGTCAGATCTAGTTACCGCCGCTAATGTCTAACCCTATTCTAGCCATCGAGTATGAGGTGTTGATTAGTGTAGTCAAACCGTCAGATTAGTCGTCGGTACATGTCGGTGATAGTGTATCTAGTATTTGTGTCACCGGAACCATCATTTTTTGTAACCGTGGTAGCAGGTTTGAGGGTGGTGGCTGGTTTGCCGTTGTTGTACCATGTATCCGATGCACAAGACCACCATTTATCGGGTAGCTGGTTTGGACGGTGGTGGGCTGGTACCATTGTTGTACCACTTGTATCAACTATTTTTTATTGTATCACTTGTATCGGTTATGTTTTACTTTACCATTTGCACCGGTTTCATTTTAGTTATACCACTTGTATCAGTTATATTTTATTGTATCACTTGTATCAGTTATCAAATAATAAAATGTTTAAACTTAAAAATAGTGATATTTAATGATCATAATGTAACTCAATTATAATATATTTTCATTTAATACCCAATAAACAAAAAATACTATTAGATGGTGAAAAAAGTATGTACTAAATTACCCTTGAAGCTCTTATATAATGATCTAATGTCACTCATTAATATTAATCTCATTATACAAACTAATATATCCACGGGTGTAGATTGGTTATCTTTTTATAATTTTAGAAATTCTCACTTTAACCATCCCCCCTATCTCTCTCTCTATATTATATATTATATATATATATATATTTATATATTTTTATATTTATATATATATATATATATATATTTATATAATATATATATATATTTACTATATATATTTATATATTTTATTATAACACTATTACCATACATTACTTAATAGTTTAAAAATACATGTAGTCGAGACTCCTTATATTGTACGTTTGTCGAGGCACCTTATACAAGCTCGACTAATTATTTAAAACTTACAATGACGAAAGCAAAAACATACATATCTGAATTAGTAGCCATACTATATAAAGAAAATAGGCTACATGAAAACACAAACAAAAAAAACTATAGTTGCCCAAAATCTCAGTAGTAGCCACCCCCCCGAGCTTCTTACGAAGTCGGGTGTTACTCAAACTTAACCGCTCGAGTAGAGCTTGCAAAATCATGGTTTTCACCAATCGGACGGTCAATCTTCATGACAGTTGAAAAAGTTATCCCTGTCTCGTGCTTCCAACATTAACGTTCAGTTTCATTGCATCGTGTTCGGTTGCAACCTCTTCTCTTCTCTCTCTCCTTAGGTTACTCATACTAGGGAATTTTCTCCTCAGTTTCGCTACATGTCAAGCAGGTAACGCTCCTCGAAACTTGAGGATAGACTGCATTTCCGCCGGTGTCCATAGTTATCGCCGGAATCAAAGGGTACCAACTGGCCATACTTGTTAGCAATGAGGTACATGCCAAAGTCCAACGGTTGTCCCATACCTTCTTGTGGCTCGGACACACTTGGTGTGATTTGTGGCAACAAGACTGGTACTCAACACTTGGATAATCAAAGACCTCCTTGATCGTGACACCACCTCTTTAAGGCCTTAGTCTTCGGTAAGTTGCTTTCGTATATTGAAACCAATGACCCTTTTTGGGCGTCACAACGGGGGTGGTAACCGAAGCTCTATTAGTGATCTCGGCAAACATAACGGTTGTACCTTATTCACTAAAAATAATACAGATTAGGATGCTACAAAATTAAAATTAATATGGTTAAATGGGGACAAAAACTAAAGATGAAATGAGACCGATTAAACTGTACATGAAGAATGTTTTGAGCTATAATAACTAAGGAAATTACCACAAAGTTTTGGGCTAACATTTTCACTTGTGATTTTCAACCAAAGAGATGTTGCTATGTGAAAGAGATGGTACTGAAGAGTTACTTCAGCATGACTCTATATATAAGGTAGCCAACGTTCGACACGTAGCATGGTGAAAAGGAATGATTATTAATGTAGAAAGTACCACATAGACACAATCATGTGAAATGGATAGTTATATACTATTAGAAGACAATGATGTAATAATATTCAGGTGTTTTGACAAATTTCAAAAGTTGCAGTCATGAATGTACCTTACTAAATAAATATTGTATACAATCCAAAGAAAACTAAAGCATATCATATCAGGGATTTTAAAAAATTGTCATGTTAAATGTTTACTTGGGTCATCATGAAAGTCCAAAAGGGGCAATACAAAAAGAAAAATACTATTCATATTATTTTAGTGGATTCATGCATAGTCTTGGGGGCTTGATGAGATATGTCTAAAATAAAGCTCAAGTATAATATTTACTCAAACAAACTACTTCATCTAGAAGAAAAAGCATATGTGCTATGATGTATTGATAGGAAAATATGGTGTCAGGGATTTCGATCGTGATAGATTCGTATCATCCAACTTGCTTGCTATTTCTCTACCACTTGCATGCTATAAATAGGATACTTTTATGACGAAGGAGGACACACTCCAATCGGTAATTTCTTCCCCTACTTACTATCTATGATATACTATTAATGTTGGAACATACCCCCCCCCCCCCCCCCCCCCCCAAAAAAAAAACACTAGCAAATTATAGAGAAATAACTCTAATGATACTACATGAGCAACATGATGCTTATAGGAAAAATTTCCTAAGCGAGCCATAATCCTTCTCAACAAATTCATTCAATCCCAACTCAGAAATGTGGCGTAAAACTAAATATATAATATGAAGTTTCACTTGGGGGAATTACCGACACGAAAAATTATCTATAATCCATCGCACCTCGGACGTATATTGTTGTTAGAGATCACACAAGTACACAATCACCACAATCTATCCCTTTATCAAGTGATTAGGTTAGTATCATGTATTATTCAGGGGTAATGGCAAATGATTAAACCGTGATTTTTTCATATAATCAACATGAAAAATGAGAAACCTCATACGTTTATCTATTTTTAATCACGGTGTCTGATATTCTGATTGACTAACCATGGGTATTGAATATCTATTGAACAAACTCTTAAACTAGGTATAACCTCTTAATCGGATAGTTGGTGTGGTCAACTTAGATTTGTTCACGCCTATTCGAGTTCAAGTTTTTTTGAATAAACCATATAGTTATGTCTAATTTAATTTATGTATACTAAGATTAAAAAAAGATAAAATGTACTTGAATAAAAAAGCTGCAGATAAAAAGAATAAAAAATACTTCATATTTGTTTTGTATGATGTGTTTTTCGAGTTTCAAGCTAAAATTATATGAATAAAAAAAGAGTTGTTACTTTTTCTTTTTTCATGTTCTTGAGTTGATAATAAAAAGAATTGTATAGATCACAATAGTTTCTAAAGTTTTCGAGTTAAATTAAAAACAGAAAACACAATTAGCATTTTGTCAATTATAGTTTTTCGTACAAGTAAATTTTAGTTTCAACCTTTAAAAAACAAGAAACACTTTGTTGGGTAAAGAAAAAATAAATAATAATAATAATATAAATAAATAAATAAATTTTTATCTTTGCTGAAAATGTTAAAATTCTACTTACTTTCTTTTAGAAAAAATTGTTAATAAACAAAAATTCCTATAAATTTTGCTTCTATTTACCTATTAAAAAAAGTTACGAATTCTTATTAACTAATATATATTGATTTTCTTCCTACGCTTAGAGGAAGGAATACCATTAAGACATAAAATATAATGATTGACTTTGATTTATAATTTTTCAATGATTGACTTTGTTAGAAAATACTTGTCGATCTAGCATACTTTACTAGTCAACTTTCAAAATCGTGACAATTTTATATGTTAGCTTAGATTACATTTTTTTTAACGACAAATTTTCTATCTCACAAATTAGATTACATTCATTTAATTTATGTTCTATATTAACCGGTTAAACAAATAAAAAAACAATAACTACACAAAATTGGTAAATCTAGTCAAAAATTGACACAGTGTATTATGTGTTTTAACTTGGCTTAATTAAGCTATTTTGTTTAATTGTTATAAAATTATTTTTATATTTTTTAATTAAATTTTTATTTGTCGGATAAAAACATAAATTTAATTCACCATTATCAATTCTTTTCATTTTATATTTGATGGATCTTTTATGTTGTGTCGGTCTTAATTTGTTAGGTTTTCTTATTAATTTACAAAATATTAAACTTTATTTGCATTAAAAATATTGTGTTCTTAAATAGGCATTGAAAAATTTGTACGTTTTAATAGTTGAGTTGATTGTTTTAAACCAAAACCAACTCAATAACATAGGGTTGTCATAAACTAATCGAAGGTTAACTACTTTTAAAAGCAACTCTGTATGGCCGCCAGAAGGGTGTGATTTTTATGGCATGCTTGGCGCCGACAGAACCATGTATGTAAATGAGATAAATAAGGCTCGTAATGACCTTTTGTTGTTGTTTCACCCCAAATAAGAGCGTAGATTAGCAACTTACAACTCTTACAATGAAAAAAATAATCAAGGTTATTGATACATCTACCACTTATCAGTCAAGCTAATCCACTTACAGTCAACTAACAACCCAAAACATATAATAAATCTGAAACACCCCAAACGATGAGTAATACTACTACCATCTTGTTAAAATTGTATATCTTGTTGGAGATTTGTGTTTAAACTAGAAACTACCGCCTCCTACATTAATATTTTGTAATCCATATCTATTTACTATGTTATGACGTTGGTTATAGCTAGTACCTTCAGCATAATATATTCAACTTAGTTTAACTTAAAATAAAATCATGTAAATGAGTAATGAAGATCCAAAAATGTTCACGATTTACAACCAAAATTATTAAAAGTTTCATTAAATTACTTATCTCAATAAAACTATTGTTATACCTTATTATCAAATAGCTTATAAACATATGCATGCACATTTTTAGTATTAAGTTATTTTTAGTTAAGAAATAATTTCATATCTCTCCCTATATTTATGATTAATTTCGTATATACACAAAGTAAAACCATCAAATATGATAATGTACAGTTTTTTTAATGCATGCTTGAGTAAATATAAAATTTTCAACTAAAAAGAGGGAAGATATGAGATTGCCCTTTTAATTAAAATAAAAAAATATGAAAAAACTCCTTTGTTGAAAAATATAAAGTCTAAAAGGTCATAGCCCCAATTATAGATATGTACTAGATCTAGGCCTCGTTTGATAGACGGGTGATATAAGTGCAAGAAATGATCAAATCAGGCTCACGTGCACAACACGTGCGAAATTAAACCTAACTACCCAAAATTTTTTGCGGAAAGTTTGTACTAAACTTTGACACTGCCTTTCGAGACAAACCTATAAATACTGTTTTTCCATTTCATTTTTATTATATCCAAATTTGTAAACTCGTAATTCTCTCTCAAGTTCTGCATTTAGTTCCAGTCATTTATCCAATAACAAACATTTTTGGTTTCAGTTATGTTATTTGATTCCCTAAGTTTGTTAGTGTTGTTTTTCAATACTTGTGTATTCTAGAATAACTCATATCAAGTTGTATCAGAGCCTCTTTTTTGGCAAATCTATCTTCTTCTCCGGTCACTTTCCGCCGAAACTCCATTTTTTCCGGTCAATTTCCAATGAATTTTTTTTACAATGAAGAAGTAGTAGTTATTCACAATGGTGATAATCACAAGGAGTTCTAATGCTCAAGATCAAAGTAGTGAAACAAATACTGATAAGCCTCAAAACATAACTGAATTGTGTATTAAAGAAAATCAGTGATAAGGTAAATAGATTGATTTTCTTCCAAGATTTGTAACTATTGAGTTCCAAAGTTCAATGGAGGAGAAGGCACTAGCAACTAAGGATGGCTATAGCACTGTGTAAGAGGCATTAGTGCGACTGATAATCTAGGTATTGGTGCTAATATTATCGTGTAGGTGAGTGATTATCAAGGTCACAATTTCAAACATAATTCCATATGGAAGGCTTACTAGGGCTATAATTCTCAAAGTTGATTGCTTGAGTGGATGTCAAAGGCTGAATGTTGGGGTGAAACAGTTCTTTTCTTATTAATCAAATCGAGATGTCCAAAAAAATGAGGTTAGTTGAATTGCATTTGTTTGATAAAGCACTTTATTAGCATTTATTAATTTTATTACGATGTTTGGAATATACGTACATTGGGATTTGTATGAGAGGGAGGATACTAAGTAGGTTTGTAGATGTTGTATGATGATCCAATGTTGGAATTAAATAAATCTGTTTAATCTTATCAAATACGAGTAACGAACGGGATAGGAACAGTTTGGCATATTACGATTAACACACCAATAAACATAAAGAAATCATAGCTATTGAGAATCAAATGCGGATGAAACAAATGGTTAAGATACAACCTCTAATGATGCTCACACAAAACACGTACAACATAAGTGCGTAAAGAATGCTTTAGCTTGCTTCATTGTATCCCAAACAACCTGTTGTTATACCAAAATAACCTGAATTGAATACCAAAACCCACTCTTGTGCTTTGTACTGAAAATCAGGAAACTAGTTCTAGGGTTTCCCCAATTTGAGTCTCAATACAAATAGGAAAGAATGATCGAAAATCAAAAAACAAACCTAATTCATTTTTGTTGCGTTGTCACGGCTCGAGAACCAATTAAAACCAAGACCTTACACCTGCAGGAAGATTCGTGAGTTCAGAATCTCACTTGAGTTTTACACTTGGAGGGTAACCGGAAATCAAACAACAACAAAAGGAAGAACCAAAAACCTAAGAACCCTAATTAGGGTTTGCGTTTATATGGCTGTTCTTTGAGGGGGAGGGTTCTGAATGAAATTTGGAAGGTATAAGAGTTGTGTCGTATGTTTATGAGCTAGGGTGAGGGGGTTTTTATAGCAATCTCAAGACCCCCATCACTCATGTAGACAAAAACTTCCTAGTTGAGTCTTATCATAACTCATTACTCCTTATTATCTCAAGAAATGAAACCTAGGGCACTCTTAGATCCTTCCTATAGACAGGCCAAGTAGATTAGGACAGCCTTGGTTATGTCTAGTACATTTAATGGTTCACCTTTGGTTTAATAATTAGAAACGTACGTGAAGTAAAACGCACTCTAAGTGTTTAACATGTGTGCCCCCAATAGGCTCACACATTTCTAGTCGTACACGGCTAATCCAACTACCATAATCCAACAGCTCCCACTTGGGAGTTAGAGTAGCAGACAACACATATACTAACGACGGAAACGTCTAGCAACACTCACATTCATTGTTAAAACTAGAAATGTCTGAGATCAAGTTTCATAAATATTCTCAGAAGCATGGTTATGTATCTCTTGCTATAATCATCCCTTTATTACAGATACCGTTAAACTATGGATATGGATCCTAACTCATTCCATTTAGTTTAACTATTTAGATTCTCGTTATAGAACTTAATACAATTATACCAAATTGTAATCATGAATCATCTTGACTCTTACCTTTGGGTTTAGCCAAACTATTATCTGATTATCTTCTGGAGAGGCGCCTAATTGGTATCATTCTGCACATATCAAAGTGGAGGGACAAATTCTTTGTTTGAATACAAGTGTTGTGAATGCGCTTTCACATTCACTTAATTAATAGGCCTTTATAACTACTATTTTCAGGATAATGTTTGACTTAGAATTAAAAAGTGATATCCACACATACCAGAACTGTTTGTATTCTCAAGTCTAAGGATGACTTAACTAACCATATTCGAAATTTTACTTATGACAACGGATCCAAAAGTAAATAATCGAAGGTTGGGGTGTCCAATATGCATCCCTTGTGAATAACATATGAGTTTGGCGGGAACCATCCATATATTCAAAGAATATAACCAACACTCACATTTGCCTTATGTAACAATACTCCCATATTGTTAACCGACAATGGATATATTTAACGAATGATAATATCCATTCAAAAGGGAATTAAACTGCAAATATAGAATAACAATTATATATGATGAAATTTTAATAATTCCAAGTATCTTTATTCATCAGAAAATAAAAAATTGTCTTTACATCCAATTATCCAAATATAATAATCTCACAGATTTTACATGAGACAGCTAGCTGGAAGTCATTCCAAAATTTCTAGGTATGTCTGATTGCCTTTGGATAAGGATATGCTTTAGTATAAGGATCAACTAACGTTGTATCTTTGTAAACTTTTTCTAACTTTACGTCGCCATATTTAATAACTTTACGAAGGTAGTGAACTTTAGCATGAAAATGTCTAGCACCTTTAGTGATTCCTGATTCATTAGCTATAGTAATTGCTCCAGTATTATCATAATATTTATGGGTTCTTCAATTGTGGGAACAACACCCAGCCCAAAAATGAATTTTCTAACCCAAACGGGATTCTTAAGATAAGCATATAAGCATCAAATATTATCAGCTTCTGCGTTGAAGTTGTGAAGAGCTTCTGCTTAGTACTCTTCCAGTTAACAGTACCTCCATTTAAAACGAACACATATCGGTCTGAGACATTTAAGGTCATTCTGCATCCGTCAGATATCCTAGCATTAGTGTAGCAAAAAACCTGAGCCTCAATTTATATCACCTACATTTAAACAAGAATCTTTTCATTAGTATTCCTAAAGATACTTTAGAATGTTCTTAACAGTAGTCTAGTGAAGTTCACCTGGATTCTGTTGAAATCGGCTTGTTATGTTCTGAGCGAACGCAACATCAGGTGAGTACATCTCACAGCATACATAATAGAACCCACAAATCCGATGGCATATGGAACATTTTGCATGCTTTCAATTCTGCAGGTGTTGAAGCACATTATGATTTACTCAAGTCTTAGCTTTCTTTGCATGGGGTTACTTACACGTTTGGAATTCTCCAATGTGGAAATCACTTAAGTTTTTCTCAATTTTAGCACTTTGTACACAACCAATTAATCGTCGTGGTCTATCTCTGTAGATCTTGATTCCAAGAATATATGCAGCTTCACCTAAATCTTTCATAGCAAAACACCTTCTAAGGTAGGATTTTACATCTTGTAACATTAGAATGTGATTTCCCATGATCAATATGTCATCAACATACAAGATTAGGAAAGTGACATTACTCCTACTAGCTTTAAGATATACACATGGCTCATCATGATTTTGAGTGAAACCAAATTTCTTTATTTCATCATCAAATCATTTATTCCATTGCCTAGATGCTTGCTTAAGTCCATAAATGGAACGTTTCAGCTTGCATACTCAGTTTAGATATTTTGGATTGACAAAACCTTCAGGTTGCTCCATGTAGACCTCTTTAGAGAGATATCCATTGAGGAAAGCAGTTTTGACATCCATTTGCCAAATCTCATAGTCATAAAATGTGGGTATGTCTATAAGAATCTATGCTCTAATGTCTGCTACAGGAGGAGGTTTCCTAATAAGCAATCCCAGGGTTTGAGTATAGCCCTTCGCTACAAGTCGGCTTTATACGGTTGTACTGCTCACACTCCATGTAGGTCTTCTTTTTGAAGAGCACTTGGATACATTGGAGTTTTGCCTTTAGGAGAACGGATCAAACTAAGTCCCAACTTCGTTTTTCTTTCATGGATTGCATTTTAAATTCATAGCATTTCAAGCATTTTATCAGACTATTAGGGTTTCTATGCAGAGTTATAGTTAGTGGTTCACCAAGATCCCCTAACTAATGCTCCTCAGCATCGATGTATAAGCACATACGATTTGGGGCATTTCGTGTCATTGTGGACCTACGAATGGATATGATATCACTTTGAGGTTCATTATTTCTAGATCATCTTTTATGATTTAAGATAGTGGTATATCGAAAGGATGCGTTCTTTCTTCTGAATTAATTTCAGAATCTTCTAGACTCCCACTTGCTTCTTGAGTTATTAAGATTATTCTTAGGAATTTTAGCATTATCGAGCACCAAGTACTTTGTTCTCGGTGGGTAGGTAGAAAGAATAACCCATTGTTTCCTTTGGGTCTCTATATAGATACAATAATAGGATCTGGGTTCTAAACTTGTCAGGTTGGTAAGAGTATCGCACTTTAACAAGTGCCTCATAACCCCAGACCTTTTAAGTTAAGAAGCCTTAGGGGCTTGCCCTGCCATACTTCGATTTGGTGTCTTTTCCAACCTTCATTAGTTTGAAACCATATTGAGAATGCTGTGCTGCGTTCTCAAGGGATAATCCAAAAGGACTTTGGAAGAGTTGTTTGACTCTTATAGATTCGAAACCATATCTGGTAGGGTTCTATTTCTCCCTATAAGACATTTACCATTATGTTGTGGTACGTGTGTAAGGAGGAGTACAATGGCGATAATCACCATGATCCTTTAGAGATCCAAAAACTCTTGAATCTTATACTAAACCCCCCTACGATCAGAAAGTAGTATATTTTATGGTCTACCGTCGTTGATTTTATAACTTACCTTTTGAAACACTTTGAAAGTTTCAAACACTTCATGTTTATGCTTTAACAAGTAAACATAACCATAATGACTAAAGTCGTCAGTGAAAGTGACAAAGTAGTTAGCTCCTTGTCTTGATGTGATCTTAAATGGGCCACACACATCGGTGTGTATTAGTCCAAGTAGATCTTTGGCCCTTTCCACTTGATGTATGTAAGGTTTTCTTGCCATCTTTCCAGACATGCAGGGACGATTTTTCAAATGCACCTAAGGTCGTACTGAATTAAGGAAGTATCATCATGTTGCAACTTCTCAATGCGTTCTTGCTAATGTCGTCCTGAGTTTGACTGTGCCACAAGAGAGCTGAGTACAAAGTTTAGCTTGGCTCTTTTGTTGCTTACAAACATACATAGAACTATCAATTGCATTAGGATTAGACAAATCAATTTCAAAAAAATTACCATCCACTGGGACAGCACTATAAAAAACCAATAATTTACCTCAAACTTGATTGTATTTATCCACGAAATAGTTAACTAACCATCGTCATACAATCTTGAAACTGAATTAATTCCCTAGTAATAGAGGAGCTTCATGACAATTTGTTCAAAACAAATAAACTAATCTGCTAGGTGACATAAATGATAAGTTTCCAATTCGCTTCAGACTATGCACGCTGACCATTGCCCACGTACACGCTTAGAGCTTCTGGTTTCAGTTTCCTACTTCCCCTGAGACCCTGAGTTGTATTACAGATGTGAGTGCCCACATACAGTGTCATAACCATAAGATATTAGAAAAAAGTTATAGATGTTCTATAGTGAGATACTAAAACGCTAGCGCCCTTGAGTAGCTTCTTGGACTTCAGCCAATCCGGCTTAAATTCTAAGGATAGTTGCTTTCAATTGACTTGTGTCACCGCATTGATGTTAGACTGAAGAGTCTTAGTGGATTTTCCTTCTTTGGTGGAGGGGGAATCTTGGGTTTGGGAGCATAAGCAAGCTTACTTTTCCCTTTCCTTTGATTTTTCCCCTTGCAACCACCTGCTATTTCTTTTGCTTGTTATTCTTTTTCTGGACTTTTCCTGCCCGAATTGCATGAAGTGAAGGATCTTTCTTGGTCAGAGTTTGCTCATGGAGCTTCAGCATAGCATGCAACTCATTAACCGTCTTCCACATGCTGTGTATATTGTTAATTCTTTTTTTTCTGCACAAAAAATGTCAAATTCCTTGCGGCGAGTGAGATCAAATGGAGGCATTTTAAGTCCGTTTTTGGTTATTTTAGCTCGTTTTTAAAGGTAAAAGGTATGTGTAATTAAGCACATACCAATGGTCCATGTGCTCCCAAATGCCACAAATGCAAAAAAGTTGGCCATTTCGCTCGTGACTGTAGAAGTACGACAAATGCTAACCATCAGAGGGGGACTGGGTTGGGTCAGAAGCCTACTTGTTTTGAGTGTGGAGTCTAAGGACACTTCAAGAGGGAATGTCCCAAGCTGAAGAACAACAACAACCGTGGTAACCAAGTTGGAGGTGGCAATGCTCCAGCCAAGGTGTATGCAGCAGGGCGTGCAGGAACAAACCCAGACTCCAACGTCGTAACGGGTATGTTCCTTCTAAACAACCGCTATGCTTCTATCTTATTCGATACTGGTGTCGATAGAAGTTTTGTATCCACTGCATTTAGCTCCCAAATTGCTATTACTCCAACTGCATTAGATCACTATTATGATGTTGAACTAGCCGACGGGAGAATAATTGGGTTGAACACTATCCTTAGGGGTTGTACATTAAATATCCTGAACCACCCATTCAACATAGACTTAATGCCCATAGAACTTGGTAGTTTCGACGCTATAATTGGTATGGATTGGTTGGTAAAGTACCAAGCAATCATTGTGTGTGCCGAGAAGATCGTTTGTATCCCCTGGGGAAATGAAACATTAATTGTTCACGGTGACGGAAGCAACCGGGGACACGAGGCTCGTCTGCACATTATCTCGTACACCAAAACACAAGAATACATGCTAAAGGATGTCTAGTCTTTTTGGCAAACGTTAATACAAAGGAGACGGAAGACAAGTCGGAGAAGAAGCAACTTGAGGACGTACCAATCTTCTAGGATTTTCCAGATGTATTCCCTGAGGACTTGTCGGGTCTTCCTCCGACTCGACAAGTGGAATTTCAAATCAATTTGATACCTGGTGTTGCACCTGTAGCTCGGGCGCCTTATCGATTGGCACCTTCTGAAATGAAAGAGTTGTCGGAGCAACTAAAAGAACTATCTGACAAAGGCTTTATAAGACCTAGTTCCTCACCCTGGGGAGCTCCGGTCTTGTTTGTCAAGAAGAAGGACGGATCATTTCGAATGTGCATTGATTATCTGGAATTGAATAAACTGACGATGAAGAACCGTTATCCGCTCCCAAGAATTGATGATTTATTTAATCATCTTCAAGGGTCGAGTGTCTCCTCGAAGATCGACCGAAGGTCGGGTTATCACCAACTGAGGGTTCGAGAAGAAGACATTCCGAATACCGCTTTTAGAACCCATTACGGCCATTATGAATTTTGAGTTATGCCATTTGGTTTGACAAACGCACCTACCGTATTTATGGACCTTATGAATCGGGTGTGCAAACCATATTTGGATAAATTCGTAATTGTCTTTATTAATGATATTATGATATATTCAAGGAACAAGCAAAGGAACACGAAGAGCACCTTAAGTTAATCTTAGAGTTGCGAACCTTCCATTTTAAGGGGAAAAATCTAATTTCAAATTTAATGTTTTAATAAAACATTTCTTTTATGAATAAATATTTTGTTTTTATATTTTTATAAAAACACTTTTGTAGAAATGTAAGGTTTAAGAAAAAATATTTTCTTGATCACTAATCATGTTTAATGATTTGTTTATTCATACCTTAAGTGATTAATCTTAGAAATAGAATTTTATGATTAGTAATTTATAAACGTTTATTTTTATCGTAAATGTTTTTACATTTTGTTATTATCAAAACATTGAGAGGTCAAAAAATATAAATAACATTTTTAGACATTATTTGTATTAACAATCTCCCCCTTTTTGATGATGACAAAACATAAACTCATTTAGTATAAAAGTAGAAGTTTATCAATTATTAATGAGTTTAATTCTATTTATCCCCCTTTTTGTAGAATCTAAATAGGTTGATCGTCGAGTCGTAGTAGAGAGAAAGAAATCGACGATTAAAGACTCCCCCTTGATGTAAGCTCCCCCTTGTTCGGGGCACCAAGGGATCGATCTCAATCTTACAATGATTTGTTTGCTACAAAACAAGGTTAGAAGTACAAGTGCAAGCCAATATAGCATGACAAATAGCTTAAGAGAATAAATCACACTTTTTGAAACTCATAAATAAAGTTCATTCAAAATGGTAGAAAGATCATACATAGTCATAAGGATAATATATGATGATATAACATAAGATAATTATAACAAAACACAACATATTAAAGCATAGGTGAACATGAATCTAAAAATACAGTAATCCTAGATGATTCATGATTCATAGATATGACTTTTAAACAAAATGTCTTTGGATTATCAATTATTAAGCCATTTGAAAAAGGGTCTATGGTTGAGGTGGAAAATGAGTTGTGAAGGCGGTGGTTAGAAGATACTCGAGATGAGCAAACATAATGTTCATTTCATCTTGAAGGTTCAAATGTAGGTTACGATTGTGGAAACAAAAAATACAAGTTAACCCATGCTAGTCATGATAGTTTTAGTAGAGTGGATGTCTCATGATAGGAGGTTAAGATGGTGGTGGTGATGGTGAAGGTAAACTTAAGAGATTTTCAAGAGGTGTGATTGGTGATAGTGATAGAGTGATATCCAAAGAAGGAAGGCTTTGAAGTGGTTAAGGGTTTAAAGGTTTGGGAGGGACATCCAAGATGTTCTCAAGCAAAGGGTTTAAAGGTTGAGTAGAGGTTGGTTCAATTAAGGATGGAGGTGAGATTTGAAGTTTTGATTGAAAAGAAGATGTATTATCTTGGCTTGAGGAGGTTTGATTTGTGGATGGAGTTTTTGATGGTGCATTTGGAGGAGTTGGGGTTGAGGAAGTAGTGGTAGGAGAAGGTGTAGTGGTGACTGATTATTCAAATCGCCCAATTTTATTAATATTGAAGAAGTTACAATGCTTGAAAAGTAAATACAATAACAATAAGATCAATGTTACAAATTAAGCTACTAATACTGAAATAAGCTGAAAACTAGACATTCTTCAAGTGTGTAAGGAGGCCTCCTTATATAGCCTTCAGAGGAAGGATCCAGAACCCTAGGAGCGTCCACTTCAACCAATCCTAGCCCTTGATTTGAACCGCCTCAAAATCCTTATGCTCTTGACCCTTGATTTGATGCCACTTCCCATCCTCCAATCATTAGCTTTAGTATTGCCAGTGTGTTTAGATGGGGTGATGTCAGGCGTGTATCAGGCTTCTAGAAGGGATTGAGAGCGTGGGATTGGGTGAATTGATTTTACCCGCCAGTAATTCGTTTGTAGTTAAAACAAATAGGAGGGAGGAGGATGGAGCAACAGTAAATGTTAACTTGGCTTATTGTAAGTTTAACTTGGGTTATGGAAACTGTACCAGGGTTATACTGATTTGGGCTAGGAATGGATTAAGGATTATGACTTGGATTCTTTTATAAGGCTTGTGAATTAGGCTAGGATTTTGTATAAATACAAAGGTAATAGGCTGACCTGGCCTAATAAAATGGATACGGGTTGGCCCATTAAGGATGTATACGCCTTCGGCTTTGGTAATTTGCTCTTTTCTAGTCTCGTGCTCGGTTTTGTCCGTATTGGCATTTGTTTTTTTTCCTTATTTAAGAATCATTCGAGTAGGAGTAAGTTCGGGGAGTGAGAGCTTCTTCCATATGGAAAGAGGCATCAAGTTGATGCTTGTACCAAGATCGGCCAAGGCTAAGCATTCAACTATCTCTGGAAAATCGCATGGAATAAGAAACTTGTTGGGGTCTCCAAGTTTTTCGGGCAACTTTTTTAGGATAACCGCTGAACAATTCTCATTCACCGGTGTTTTAGCTAAGTCAAACAATTTTTCTTTATTATTAAGGAGACTTTTAAACATTGAAGCAAATTTCGGCATATGTAGAAGAGCATCCGCGAAACTGAGCTCGAAATGTAATTCCCTAAAGATTTCAACAAATTTTAAAGCTAGATTATCATCTTTTTCACGGAGCTTTTGCTTGTTAGCTCTTGAAGGATAAGGTATAAACGGTTTAGGCTTAGGAACAACAACAGGCTCATCAATTGGAGCTTGAATATGGATTACCAGAGGTTGGATGTTTTCGGTACTCGATTGCACCGTATCCTTTGTCACCTCGGGTTCCCGTTCCACCACCTTAGGAAGAGGAGAGAAAGGAGGTGGAATTGGAGGTCCATTATAAGAAATACCGCTTCGGGTGGTGATTTCTTTCAAGTCACATCTCGGGTTAGCAACGGTGCTGCTAGGAAGTGAACCCGAGCCCGAAGAAGAAGCGGTATTCATTTGAAAAAAACTACTCATCATGTTCTTAATATCATTCGTTAACTCATTATTTAACTTATTCTTGAACGCATTGTTCTGTCTAGTCAACGTAGTATCCATCTCTTTCTTCAATTCCGTCCTCATATTGCTTATTTGATTTTGCATTATTCTTATATTAACGTTATTTGTCTTCATGTAGCTTGAGAGATCGTTTGAAGGTCCATTTTGAGGCGGCCCTTGATTGAAATTATTTCCTCGATTTTGATTATAACCTTGATTTTGATTGAAACGATTTTGATTATTTTGCACTCGAGGAAAACCAGGTGGTTCCATTTGATTGCTAGCACGATAATTTGGGTCTCCTTGAGGACGATACCCTTGATTATGATTATATGCTGAAACATATCCTTAAATATTGTCTTGATAGCCCGAAAAAGTGTTGTCATTGGTGACAGGACATTGTCGGTAAGAATGAGCACCGCCACAAGTAACACAAGATTCCTCAATAGCTTTTACAGAAGCTGAAGCTGGGGTTACTTGATGTTGTTTAAACATCGCGGTCATGGCACTAGTCACGGCACTGGCTATCTCTGAAGAATCAACATTACTTGCTTTCACTTGAGAAACAATTAGTTTGTTTCTTGAATTACGAACTTTTGATTTGTTTTAAATAATTTTCCACACATCTTGTGCACTTCTTTCCAATAGATTGCCACTAGCGGCAGAATTCAAAGAATCTTGATCAGATGGGTTTAAACCATTGTATAAGGTATCGAGTTGATGCAATTCAGTAAAACCGTGATGTGGGCATGCACTAAGAAGTTCCTTGAAACGGTCTCATGCCTCACTAAACGTTTCCTCAAACTTTTGTTGAAAATTGGAAATTTCATTATGGAGATTTGTTGTTTTTGAGGGAGGGAAGAAATGGTTAATAAACTTGGACACAAGATTGTCCCAAGTGAGAATAGAATGAGAAGGTTCTTTGTCGAGCCAAATCTGGGCTAACCTTGGAAAACGTTATATAAACGTATGGGTCATGTCGAAAATTTCGTAAAAAGTTTATACTTAGAAATTTTACCTAAAAACATGATTTTCGATTTTAAATAATAAAATATTATTTAATTATTTTATTTATTTATTAAATTCACTAAAAGACGAAAAATGTAATTTTTCTTGAAACTTCTCTAATATGGTTATTATGAGTAAACGTTTCATTTTCATTCATATTACGATTATTTTTACGGTGACTAAGGTTACCGAATGGACTTATCGGGATATATTTATAATTATTTATTATAAATATTTACTTATATTACCTCCATATATTATTTTAAATAGTATAGATATGTAGAGTGATGGGATTGATATGATTGTTGGGATATGTCGTCAACCATCACACCACTAAATTGTTATGGGTAATTGTACAACGCGTCTAAACTCTATGCATCAAATGTGAAGACTGTTTTGGAAATGAATGATTAAAATGAGACATTAACTAGACTAGGTCGTGTGCGAACGTCGTTGCATTTGCTTGTGTGATTGAGATTTGGTTGTTAAAGACTTTCTTGAGGTGAGTTCTCGTAGCCCCATTTTTCTACTATTTTCCGTTGGGGGAAAATGATACTCAAATGTGTTTTGAAATGTTTTGAATTGAACTGTGCGAAATGTGATTTTGTTTTTGGGACAAGATATGTGTTTATGACTGCTATGTGAATATTATGTGTTACATGATTGTTTGGATCGAGGGGGGGTACGCTTATCCCATTATTTGTATAATTGTTTAGATCGGATGGTACGCCTACCCAATATTTGTGTGATTATTAGAGCAGATGGGTACGCCTACCCTGGTATGTGTGAGGTCCTGCCCTAATTTAGTGCTCCAGTTGGTAGGCATTTTAGGTGCGTAAGTGACATATGGTGTTTGATTAGTGGGGATGCTATGGTTTGTTTGCATATATATTCACTGTCATATTGCATTATTGTCCACTATTTGAAATATTGGCACAGCTTTTGGGTTTAAGGTTAAACCTACGAGCTCACCAACATTATTGTTGATGTTTTAGAGTATCATTTTCAGGTGAAGTGAAAGAGAAATAAGTTGGTGATATATAATAGCAGACTTAGAAGTATCCTGGGTGGATTTTCATGTGAAGTTTTGCTTGTTCATTTTTATTTGGTTTTAGTGTTTGGAAGATTTTGGTTTAAGTTTGGATTTGGACCCCTGTGTGGGCTATTGGATATTGTAAGAGTTGACGGATTTGATTGTGATTTTTAGGACATCACTCAGGTTGATGTCTTCGTAACACCTTGAAGTTTATTGCATTGTAATCATTTCTCTATTTCATATCTTTGTTATGTTGGATCCATTATTTGCGCTCGTCGGAGTTTCCGCCATTGTCAGGTTGTGACAGATTGGTAATGAGAGCCAAGGTTATAGAGAACTAGGTGGATTGGCCTAGACTATAACCTAAGATCCGTCATTTAGTTACGTATAGGATCTATGTGCGCAGTGTTCCGCTTTTGCTTGCTTTCGTGTGTTCACGGTTTAGTGCTTTAGTTATGTCAGTCATTGAATTGTGTGAGCTCAATATTGAGTACGATTGGGAAAGGATGCGAATATAAGTACGTGGCCAACGTAGTTATAAGGTATCACAACTCACTCATACTTAGTAATGTCGTTCACACAAATCGATGTTGACACCATAAGGTGGTATTATGTGTATAGTTATATATATAGTAAGATGCTTCTATATTATATATATATATATATATATATAATATATATATATAATAATATATAGATATATATATATATAGTATTTCTAGTCTTCCCACTTGCTAATGTTATCCATGTTCTCTTTCTTTGATAATGTGGCCAATGGATGAGGACCCAAAGTGGATGGTCGCCTATTGCCGCATCAACGAGGAGCGGGAATCGGGTGGAATGGGATTAGTAAGAGGTGGTGAAGGGTAGAGGATCTAGGGAGGTATGATGCGCGTGTTGATGACGATTGAATGGTCAAAGAAATGGACTATGATTGGGAGCTAATAAGGCGTAAGGGAGTCAATGGGAATGTAGAGGGAGTCGATAGGGGTGTAGGAGGAGCACCCGACTTCTCGACGATCATTGCCCAACAATTTCAGAACCTCTAGCACACCATGCTAGCTCAGGTTGGTAACCAAGGAAATGTTAGAAATCAAAATGGTAATGTGCTTAATAAGAACGTTCAGGAGAATGTTGGAAATGTGATATTAAATGGCAACCGGGTAGGTTGTTCATATAAGGAGTTCTTAGCTTGTAACCCTAAGGAATGTGATGGTAAAGGAGGTGCTGTAGTTCTTACTCGATGGATTGAGAAAATGGAGTCTGTGCAAGATATGAGTGGTTGTAGTATTGACCAAAAAGTAAAATACACTGCTGGTTCTTTTGTGGGTAAGGTTTTAACGTGGTGGAACTCTCAGATCCTTACGCTAAGCCGGGAAGTTGCTATTAGTATATCATGGAATGACTTTATGTTTATGATGATAGAAGAGTTTTGTCCTAGTCATTAAATGCAAAAGTTAGAAATTGAGTTATGGAATCACGCCATAGTCGGGGCTGGCCATGCTACGTATACTAATAGGTTTCATGAGTTGGATAGGTTAGTTCCACATTTGGTGACTCCCAAGAGTAGGAAGATTAAGAGGTATGTGTATGGCCTTGCTCCACAGATTCGTAGGATGGTGGCAGCAACGAAGCCAAAGACTATACAGAAGGCTGTGCAGATTTTTGGTGCACTAACCGATGAGGCTGTTAGAAATGGATCAATTAAGAAAGTTGAGAAAAGAGGAAATGTGGGGGAACCTAGCAAGGATAAGAATGGTAGGGATGATAATAAGAGGACTAGAACTGGAAATGCTTTTGCTTCTACCGTAAACCCTGTAGGAAGAGAGAATATGGGTACTTGGCCCAAGTGTGCCACCTGCAACTCCTACCATGCACCCGCAGGACCTTGTCGCACATGCTTCAATTGTAACCGCTCGGGTCTTTTAGCAAATGATTATAGAGGCGTGCCTATAAAAGTAAATCCTGTCAATGCTAGAAACCCAACTGTTAGGTCATGTTATGAGTGTGGTAGTATCGACCATGTCATGTCAGCTTGTCCTAGATTGAATAGGGCTCAAGGACCAGAAGGGAAATCGTCCAAACCAAGTTGTTGTTAATAACGGGGGTCAAGGTAGTGGAAATCAAGGGAACCAAGCTAGGGGTAGGGCATTCATGTTGGGAGCAGAGGAAGCTCGCTAGGATCCGAACATTGTGACGGGTACATATACTTTGAACAATCATTTTACCACTGCCTTATTTGACTATGGTGTCGACTATAGTCTTGTTTCTACTACTTTTATACCTCTGTTAGGCATAGAGCCTAGCAAATTAGCTTTCAGATATAAGATTGAGATAGCTTGCGGGCAGCTAGTAGAGATTGATAAGGTTATTAAGGGTTACAAAAAACAGAAAACGAGGGTTATTGTCTTTGACATCAGATTTTGATACCTTTTGGGCATGGGAGTTTTGATGTGATTATATACATGGATTGGTTGACTAATCATAAGGCTGAAATAATTTATCATGAGAAAGTAGTGAGGATGTTGGGAAATATAATGTAAAAGACTTAATACTGGTAGTATAACAGTTAAGTTTAGTAGTATTAGTTAGTTCTGGCAGTACTATAGTTAGTACTGGTAGAGTGGCAGTACTATAGTTAGTACTGATTGTGTTTAGTTAAGTCTGTTTATGTAACAGAATAGTGATAATAGTTACTTGAGAGATATCTTAGAGATATCTTAGGAAAGGATATGCATTATCCTTTCACACATTTTGCATAGCCTTTTATGGTTTCCTTGGTGTATAAAAGGAACCCTAATCGGCAAATAGAGTTTTAGATAATCACAAATAGTAGCAGAAGCTTAAGAGAAATAAATAGCCAAGTTAATATATTATTGTGTTCTTCTTATACTTTGTTAAGATACTCATTAACACTTGGTATGTCATAGTCAGTGTCGTCTCACATAGTTGATTTGGATTTATTCAAGTTAGCTATTGTCTTACACAAAGGCTATAAGGAATTCCAAAAACCAAGGACCAACAAGTGGGTATCAGAGACCAATAGAGGGACTCTAGTAAAGAAAATCACTAAACCAACATACAAACACTCTTTTAGATCTTTAACAAATGTTCAGCCTGCTAATATGAGTTACTCTCAACATCTCGGTGATGAGTGAAGCATCAAACCAAAAGATGCACAGCCACTGTGCTGTACCTAAACAACAACAACAGTGATGTCTCAAACAACTGCTAATCTCAAATATCATACGTCCAAATCCTGAAGAAGGAGAGTATGAAATATATGGGGCTATGGAATGGATCATACCTGTGAGTACAATGACAATGATGTTTTGGAAAGAAACAACTCTATAACAGTGGAAACTCCAAGTAAGAAATTTCAAGCTGAAAAGATGGTGTTATTCGAATACTTCCACCAGTAACTGCTGCAGAAATTCAAGCTGTTGAAAAGGAAAGGAAGGCTAAGAATATCTTACTGATGGCCATTCCCAAGAACATATGAGAAGATTTAATAAATGGGATGATCAAAAGAAATCTGGGAAGCCATTCAGAACTAGGGTTGAATGGTAAATGCAAAATTCCCAAAAGAAAATGCAGAAGGCTTTTTCAAACAACAAATTTGAAGCATTTAACAATATCTAGTTCAAGTAGGGGTTAAAAAGGATAATGACAGATTCCAACAATTACTTTCATAGTTGGAAGCTCATGGTGCTGAAGTATCAACTGAGGATGCAAATCATAAGTTTCTCAGATCTTTGCCCCCAGCATGGTCTAATCTGGCAATGACTATGAGAACTAAACCAGATGTTGACACTTTATCTATTGATAATTTGTACAATAACCTAAGCCTTAGGGTTTTTAAGCAGGAAATGCAAGGTACTCAAAAACATTTTTCAAGTGCTCAAATGATGTCTTTTGTTTCACAAAGCAACGCAGCACTAATAAGGTAAGTGTCTGAGAGAGTTACTGAGTGCCTTACAGTACTTCACTAGTCCTTCTACTTCTTCAACCGTGGGGGGGGGTTGTGGGGGGGGGGGGGGGGGGGGGCGCAGGGGGGTGGGAGGTGGAGTGGGGGATACTCTTGGTGGGAGAGTGTTGCGTGGAGTGAAGTATTATGAGCGCCTCTGTGGTGGGGGGCCAACATACACAGAGAGCGAAGACGTAGTGGGACTTTGCTTCAGGGGATGTAAGTGGAACAGACACACACTTGACATGAAAATGTCATAAACGTGGCAGAGTGCATGATTGCAATTCGCGGAGGGGATGGGTGTGGTGGGGGGGGGCGAAGTTGTTTTAAGGGGTTTTGGGAGGGGGAGGTGGGGGGGGGGAGGGGGGGGACAAGAACAGGTGGGTGGGAAGGGGGGTATGGGTTTTGTAGTGGATGAGTTTGCATTTCACAACATTGGATGCGAATTGCAGGGAGAGGTAAAAATAGAGGAGAAAAATGAGGTGTTGGAGGTGTGGTTGTTTAGAAGGGTTGATTATAGTGGTTAGGGTTTAGAAATGTATGAATGGGGGATGATATTGTGTGTGGATTGGGGGGTGTTTGTCGGAGATGGGGAGTGGGTTATTGGATGAGAGTTGAGTGATAGAATGGTGTGAGGGGGAGTTTTAGGATGGGTGGATGTATTGTAAAGGTTTTATGGGTGGGTATGATATTATATGAATTTTGTAGAAAAGCACAAAGTACTTCTATAGTCATAGGGAAGTTTGATTTAGAGTTAGGGGGTAGGGATTTTTATATTACGTAGATTTTAGTGTTTACAAGTGATGGGGATGATTTTTTTGTGTGGTATTTTGGTTTAGCTGAAAAATTATAGGAAATTGGAATAAAGCTGTAAAAGAAAAGGAACAATTGAAGAAAACATTAGATTCATGGAAGATTCTTCCAAGAATCGTTGGAGATTAATTAATTCTGGCATGAGTTCAAGATAGTAAAAATTGGATTAGGAGTATGAAAAAAAATCAAATAATGAGTCTAAGGTATAGGAAGAGATGAATTTTCCGTGTTTAAATTATACAAAGAACTCAGTTGAAAACCTCTGTACAGTAGATTTATAAAAACTAATGATGTAAAAGTGTTTCCACATGCCCTTAAGTGGAATTATACACTCCTTAACCAGAAAGAAAAATTGGAATGAGTCTTGTAGGTTTATGGTATAAAGTAACCTCAAGAGCCTGAACCATGTATCAGATGATAGATCCAGTGAATATTCTACCTGTCAATCTAATGACAGTGCAGGATCTATTGGAACTTCCTCTGAACATTCTGTTGATCTTGAATCTGAGATTTCAAGAGTACCTCAAGAAGTGTATGTGTCTAAACCTGTTACAACAAATGAAAAAGGTATGTCTGCCCCAAAATCAAAAGTGGTTGAACCTAGTTGTCTGTTACAACTAATGAAAAAGTCATGTCTGACCCAAAACCAAAAGAAGTTAAACCTAGTTGTCTAACACACGTAAAAACTCCTAGGCAACCAATGAAAAATCATGGGACACCTAAAGTTAACGGAAAGAATTAGAATGAAATGATGGAAAGAGAACTAGGGGAAGGTTACTCTTTCATCAAGAAAAAGTGTTTTGTTTGTGGCAGCCTAAGTCATTTGATCAGAAATTGTGACTTTTATGAAAAGAAAATGGCAAGAGAGGCTGAGCTTAAGAAACAAAGGGTTTTTAATACTGGTAATGGGGTGGCAAAACCAGTATGGAACAATGCAAACAGGGTTAATCATGCTAATCACTTTGTACCTAGACCAGTACAACTCATAGCTGTTAGGCAAAATGTTAATTCTGTTAGACCTAATGTTAATACTGGTAGGGCAAATGTTAATTCTGTCAGGTCTAATGTTAATACTGGTAGTTTTAATGTTAATACTGTTAAAACTAAACATCCAATACATACCAGTAACTCAAACAGTTTTAGTCCTGTAAGACCCCAGGTGAATAAGTTTAATCAAAGAAGTCATTTTTCAAAATCACATTCACCTGTGAGAAGACCCATTGTTAGAAATACAGCAAAAATGACTTACTCTCATGTTGTAAAGGGAAATTGGGGCACTGCTGTTAAGACCTCAGCATGTTATAATTGGAGGAAAACTAGACCAAACTCCAATTGTAATAGTGGATCCAATTTTATTCGAACTGTAAATGCTAAAGGACCACAAGGCAGACCCAAGCCTGAAAAGGCCTGGGTCCCTAAGAGAAACTAATTTCTCTTTTTCATGTGCAGGATCATCCACTCAAGAACATGGAGGACAGAGGTATATTTGATAGTGGATGCTCAGGGCACATGACTGGTAACAAGGATCACCTGGATGATTTTGAAGAATGCAAAGGGGGATCTGTTACCTTTGGAGGTAGCAAAGGCTACATAACTGGTAAAGGCAGAATAAGAGTTGGTAATTTAGATTTTGATAGTGTGTCTTTTATAAAAGAACTTGGGCATTTTAATCTTTTCTCAATATCATAAATCTGTGATAAGCAGCACAAGGTTCTTTTTACTTAAACTGAATGTCTTGTTGTGTCTCCTGACTTTAAAATGCCTGATGAAAATCAGATACTTCTAAAAGTCCCTAGGCAACAAAATATGTACAGTTTTGATATGAAGACACCTGCTCCTGCAAAAGGTTATACTTGTTTGATTACAAAAGCCACATCCGATGAATCTAAATTGTGGCACAGGAGGTTAGGTCATATAAAATTTAAAAACTTAAACAAACTTGTGAAGGGAAACCTTGTAAGAGGTCTACCTTCCAAGGTTTTCAGAAATGACCATACATGTGTTGCTTGCCAAAAAGGTAAGCAACACAAGGCCTCCTGTAAGGCTAAATTAGATAGAACAATCACTGAGCAATTACACACCTTGCATATGGATCTTTTTGGACCTACTTCTATACAAAGCATTAATCATGCAAGTTATTGCCTTGTAATTACTAATGATTGTACCAGATTTAGTTGGGTATTCTTCTTGGCTACTAAGGATGAAACTAGTGGCATCCTTCAGAACTTCATTAGACAAATTGAAAACCAGCTTAATCACAGGGTTAAAATCATTAGATCAGATAATGGCACTGAATTTAAGAATAGGGATATGCTTGAATTTTGTGGGAACAAGGGAATAAAACAAGAGTATAGCAATGCCAGAACTCCACAGCAGAATGGAGTTGCTGAAAGAATGAACAGGACCCTAATTGAGGCTGCTAGGACTATGCTAGCAGACTCACTCTTACCAACTACTTTTTAGGCAGAAGCAGTTAGTACTGCTTGCTATATCTTTAATAGGGTAAGGGTGACAAAACCTCAAAACAAAACTCCTTATGAGCTTTTGTTTGGCCACAAACCAATTATTAGCTACATAAGACCTTTTGGGTGCCATGTTACCATTTTAGATACTCTAAGTGTGCTTGGCAAGTTTGATGGAAAGTGTGATGAGGGTTTCTTAGTTGGTTACTCACTAAATAGCAAAGCCTTTAGGGTATATAATTTAGTAACCAAAAAGGTAGAAGTAAATCTGCATGTAAAATTTCTTGAAGAAAAACCTAATGTGAAAGGAGTAGGTTATAGATGGATGTTTGATATTGATTATCTAACTGATTCTATGAACTATATTCCTGTGTCTTTGGAGAATCAAACTAACCAGGTACTTCAGAAGTGACTAACAGTGCAGGTACACTACAAACTCCTAATGCAAATGCTTCTGAGGAAGAAGATGAGGCTGAGGAGCTTATTGTTGTGCCTACAACAGTCAGGCATACTGCATCAAAAGTTAGACCAAGGAAGTCTTCTACTAATTCAAAGGCAAAGGAGTTTTTGACAGAGCTTCAAAACCTTAAAACACAAGAGAAGGAGGCTTATTCTACTGGCATTTCAGAAGATACTCCTGAAATTCTAGCTTTTAGAAGAGAATTGGATGAACTTGCTCCAAAGCATTTAAGGGAAGTACCTAAGCACAAAGCTACTAGTACTAACTCCGTTAATTCTGGTAGTGGTCCAGTTAATACTTAACATGCTGATCAAGATGATTCAGATATGCCAGAGTTCACAATCTTTAACAAGCCTCCGAAAGGGATTTTTGATGAGGCTTCTTATGATGACGAGGGTATGGTCCATGATTTCAACAACTTACCAACAGAAGTAGCTGTTAGTCCCATTCCTACTCTTAGGATACACAACATTCACCCACAAAGTCAAATACTGGGTGATCCTAAGTCATCTGTGCAAACTAGAAGCAGAGTGCAGCAACATTCAGGAGCACATGCACTTGTAAGTTATGTTCAAAAGCAGCAAAGGAACAATCACAAAGATCAACAGCATTGTTTGTTTGCCTGCTTCTTATCTCAGGAGGAACCTAAAAAGATTTTTAAAGCTTTAAAAGATGACAGTTGGGTTGAAGCTATGCAAGAGGAGTTGTTACAGTTTAGGCTGCAACAAGTATGGATTCTAGTAGATCTACCTCATGGAGCAAAGGTGATTGGAACAAAATGGGTATACAGAAACAAAAGGGATGAAAGAGGAGTAGTTGTCAGAAATAAGGCAAGACTAGTGGCCCAAGGTCACAGACAGGAAGAGGGTATTGACTATGATGAGGTTTTTGCTCCTGTGGCAAGAATAGAAGCTATCAGGTTATTTTTAGCCTTTGCCTCATTTATGGGGTTCATAGTATACCAAATGGATGTAAAAAGTGCATTTTTGTATGGCACTATAGATGAAGAGGTGTATGTTTCTCAACCTCCTGGTTTTGTTGATCCTGATCATCCTAAGAAGGTTTATAAGGTTGTCAAAGCTTTATATGGACTACATCAAGCTCCTAGAGCTTGGTATGCTACTCTATCAACATTTTTAGAGAAGCATGGATACAAAAGGGGTACTATTGACAAGACTTTGTTTATTAAGAAGGACAAGAAGGATATCATGCTGGTTCAAGTGTATGTAGATGATATCATTTTTGGCTCTACTAGAAAGTCTTGGTGTGATGAATTTGAGGCATTGATGAAAGGCAGATTTCAAATGAGTTCTATGGGTGAACTTATATTCTTCCTTGGATTGCAAGTCAAGCAAAAGACAGATGGAATTTTTTTATTTCTCAAGACAAAGGTAGTTGCTGGACATGCTGAAAAAGTTTGACCTTGCAAGTGTGAAAACTGCAATAACCCCAATGGAGACCAAGATGGCGTTGACAAAAGATGAGGAAGCTGATGAAGTAGATGTACACTTATACAGATCCATGATAGGTTCTCTCATGTATTTAACTGCCTCTAGGCCTGATATAATGTTTGTAGTATGTGCTTGTTCTCGTTTTCAGGTTACTCCCAAGACTTCACACCTTAATGTTGTGAAGAGAATCTTTAAGTACCTTAAGGGCAAACCTAATTTGGGCTTATGGTATCCTAGAGAATCATCTTTTGACCTGGAAGCTTGACTCAGATGTGACTTATGCTGGGGCAAATCTTGACAGAAAATCACAACGGTGGTTGTCAATTTTCTTGGCGCAGATTATTTTACAGGGGGGTGGGACCATGCCAAGAAAACAAACAATAGTGGCTACCTCTACAACATAAGCTGAATATGTAGCTGCTGCAAGTGTCGTGGACATGTTTATGATTCAGAATCAAATGTAGGTTAGGTTCAATTTCATGAATACCAAAATCCACATTGATAATGAAAACACAAATCTGCATTGTGAAGAATCGGGTGTATCACTCCAAGACAAAGCACATAGAGATAGACACCAATTTTATACGAGATTTTATGAGAAGGAAGCTCATTGGTGGAGTGAAAATTCACACAGTTTCAATGTAGCTGACCCCCCCCCATCTTGACCAAACTTTTGATGGACCAGGTTCAATTTCTTAGTGGTTAATATTGGTATGATAAATCCATAGCTACATTTAAGGGGAGGATTAAATGTATAGTTTGTAATCTAGTAATACTAGTTAGTAGCATTAATAATGCTAGGTTATATTAATTCTAGTAGTTATTAGAATATAATAGATCTAGAAGCATAGTGTCTTCGAATAGTTTTGTAGTATGTTTTTGTTTGTGGCTTAACGTTTTCAGGTTATACTTGGATTGCACGAAGGATTGGAGCATGGATTAAAGTAGAACTGAAGTTGTGCAAGAGTTAATTCTGGTATTGTCATAATTAATTCTGGTAGTTTACTACTTAATCCTGGTAAGCTTATTGTTAGTTCTGACAATATGAGGTTAATACTGGTTGACCAGACTTAAGTCTGGTAGGCCAATATTAATACTGGTAACTAGTCGTTAGTACTGTTTGGTCTAACAACTTTGACTTTTCTTTAAATATGACCGTTAGAGCAAATTGCGGGTATATTTAAGTGGATAATGATACCAATTGAATAATTACTGTTTTAACTCACCTACAATAGTTTTCTTCATTAAAAAGAGACTATTATCTCGGAGTACCAATTGCAATTCATTTTTTTCGCATATAAAGTCAATTAACAGATACAATCAGTACTAAGTTACCTAAACGAGTCAAACCCAGTTTGACATAACCAACAATCACAACCTCTTTACTACAATTTCAAAGAATGGCTTCCATGAAATACTGCGACAAGCATAACCAAGTGGGATTCTTAAAGAAACCTGAAGAAAGTACAGGGTTTGCAGAGATAGTAGATTTTTTAAAAGGTTCGCATATCAGGTATGCCTTGACACACAATCCCACTATCCATGACTCCCTAGTCAAACAGTTTTGGCAGACTGCAACTGCCTCAACTCTTGCTGATGGGACTCTAGAGATAAGAGAACCATAAGCTTCTCTTGAGTATACAATCACATGGAGGCATTGTTCGAAGTAAGCTTTAATTAGCAGATGCTTTAGGGATTTCCATGTTGCCAAATACAAAGATTTTCGAAATGATGGGTAATATGGGGTATCCAGTTGATGGTACTTTTATATTTTGGAAAAGTCATTTTACACCCCAATGGAGATTTTTAGTCCATCATATTTTACATTGTATGAGTCCTAAAAGTGGTGGATGGGATCAATTTGGTAGCAATCTTGCGACTGCTTTGATTTGTCTTTCTACTGGCAGGATTTATAACTTTTCAAAATTAATCTTGGATGGCATGGTGGCTAATTTGAAAAGTAGAACTAAGTTTTTGATGTACCCTCGATTTCTACAAATGATTTTGGAAACACAAACTGAGAATAAACATCCTTATTTGTCTATTGTATTGACCAAAAAGATTTTTGGGAACATGAAAAGGGGTTTTAGAGGGGTACCTAGACCTTTGTTGCCTGCAATGTTGCCCGTTGTTGCTGTGGATCAAAGTAGCAGACAAGCAAGATCTTTTTTTCTTTTGTTTTTTTTTTTTTTTTTTTTTTTTTTTTTATCCAAGCAGTGGATCAACCATCACCGTCTGAACCATTACCATCTTCATCTCACCCACCTGTGCTATCTGCAACCACTGAGTCTGAACCTACACTTGTAGCTGAACAAATAACTCACCCTACATCACTTACACCAGAACCTAACAGTGAACCCATTGAGCCACACTTTGAGCCAACCATCACCTGATACACCAAACCACTTTCACCTAGACAGAACTGAAGTTCCAAAATTACAAGATTCTACTCACCCTCATGTGGCAGAAGAAAGAACTATGACAGTGGATGACCTGCTTCAATTGGTTCCCACGTTGATCACAAAGGTTGATAGTTTAGAGACAAAACTAAAGCAGACTAAGTTGACCATGGGAAAAGCACTTGTGAAATTGGTGAAATTGGTGAAAAAGGTAAAGAAGATGGAAGATGTTCTCAAAAGGAGACAAGTGGTTCTACCTGATTCAGAGGATGAGGATGCTGAAATTCTTCCAAACAGGGGAGGAATTTACCAAGAGGAAGGTTTGGATGAAAATGGTTAGGAATTATGATGGAGGATAAAATCAGAGGTTTTTAAGACTTCCTACACATGGCAAAACTTTAGGAGGAAGATCAGCTACAACCTTTTGAAGAGTAAAAACTTGTCAAAGGTTTGCTTCTTAGAGGTCAAAGTCAGTTCTAAGGGTAAAAGAAACAAGAGGGAAAAGATTCCAAGGGGAAAAGGACATTGATACTGCTTTGAAGATTTTAGTACTGGCTTTAAAGATAGTAGTACTGGCTTTGAAGACGTTATAATGGTGGCTTAGAGAGTTTGTATTGGTAGTGTACCAGTTTAGGTTCTGCTAGAGGCTAAAGGGAAGGAAAAGCTCCAATGATTGTTGAAGAGACTCAAGCTCCTAAAGGACTAAAGAACAAATTCAACAAGAAGAAGCTAGTCTTGCAGAAGCCATAAGATTGCAAACTCTAGAGGAAGAAGAAACTGCCAAACAAGTTCATTTGGATGCTTTATTGGCTAAAAGATTGGCAGAAGAAGAAGAGTTAACTGAGCAACAAAAGAAAAGAAAAGCTCAAGTTCAATTTGAAGCTCAATTTTATACTGAAGAAGACTGGGATGCTATTAGAGCCAAGTTAGAAGCAAATGCAGAGTTGACAAAAGATGTGTTGGGAAAGGATTTGTCTGAACAAGATTTTGCAAAAAGAATGGTAGATTTGGTGAATCAAAGAAAGAAACATTTTGCAGAAGAAAGAGCTAAGCAAGAAAAATAAACTAAACCAGTCATAGTTGAGAATTTACATGTCAAACTATCTGAAGAATCAAGGAACTTAGAAGCTTTCTCAGTTGAAGAAGTTGAAGTTTGAAGAGATTAAAGAAGAGTTTGAGAAGTTAGTTAAGCAGATTGATACTTTTGTTCCTATAAATATTGAAGCTACAAAGGCACAGTTGAAAAGATATGGAGAAGAGAAAAGAGTCCAAGGGAAAAGACATTGATACTGGCTTTGAAGATATTAGTACTGGCTTTAAAGATATTAGTACTGGCTTTGAAGATATTAGTATTAGCTTTGAAGAAGTTAATACCGATGGCTTAAGAGTTAGTACTGGTAGTGGACCAGTTAGTTCTGCTAGAGGCCAAAGGGAAGGAAAAGCTCCAATGTTTGTTGAAGAGACTCAAGCTCCCAAAAGAACTAAAGAACAAATTCAACAAGAAGAAAAAGTTGATGCTTAAAGACTTCAATCTGCTTAACTAACTTCTCAAACTCTTCTTTGATACAGTTTATATGAGCTTTGGAGCTATGCTTAAAGACTTCATAAGAGAGGATCTTATTAAGCTGTACAGGTTGGTTATGCAGAAATATGGAACAAATAGGCCTAAAGATGCTTATAACAGAGTACTATGGAGTGATCTCAGGACTATGTTTGATCCACCTCTCAATGAAGATGCTATTTGGAGCTTACCACTACAGCAAAAGATGATTAGTTGGAGATATTATGACAAGTGTGCAGTACATTGTCTAACCTTGGAGGCATGCAATATTTATATGTTAGCAGATAGGAAGTATCCTCTATCAAAAGATACCTGCCAAGTGATGCTGAAAATGAAGCTTCTAGATGAAAAAATTAATGAAGTTTGTTATAAACTTTTGAAGATGATTGAGAAGCAAGCTGGTGTTAAAAAGTGATGAAGTTATCAGTAGCTATGGACATATGCTGGAAACTGTAGACTGTAATGGAAGAGAGAAGGGTTTGAGTGTTGGCTAACCACCACATAAGAAATGGTAATCAGTTTACCATGCTTAATAGGCATAAGGACTGGCTAGTCTAAAGTAAACGGCTTTGGTAAAGACTTCTCAAATCCGTTGATGGTTGACAGTTTACCAAAAACTGTATGGTAATTAACTCACCATGTTTTTAAAACAAAGAGTTAGCTACTCCAGAGCAAACGGCTACTGGTAAAGAGTATTCAAATCCGTTGATAGCTGATGATTTGCTAAAAATCATATGGTAATTCAACTCACCATGTTTCACGTACTAAGAGTTGAAATGGTTATCAATGTACCATGGTTTATGAACCAAACATTGGCTACTCCAGGGTTAATGGCTAACTGGTAAAGAGACATCAAATCCATTTAAATTTTCAATGATTCACCTCTCTCAGGAGTTAACACACCTGGAAGTGATGAGAATAGACTGAAACTTTATGATTTGATGTACATATAGTCAATGTTGCTGTTTCTATGTTGCTGAAGAGATAGTACATGTAGCTGTGAAGTGTTGGTCATGATATTTACAAGGTTAGATGCTGCAAATATCAAGTAGTGATGCTTTAAAGAGTTGCTGATAGAAATCAAGAAAGTGCTCATACAAGACAGTCATCATGTTGCAGTTCAAGAATAATTCCAAAGATAATGCTCACAACATCCTCAGGAAGCTCATAATGAAGATATTCAAAGAAACTTGAAGTTCACAAGTGAAGATCAAGTTAGGGGAGGATTGTTAGGAATTATTGTAAACAGACTTAAGTCTGGTAGTTATAGAGTTAAGTCTGGTAGACATAGTTAAGTCTGCCAGTACTAAGTTAAGTCTGGCAGTACTATAGTTAGTACTGGCCTTGTCTAGTTAAGTCTGTTTATGTAACAGAATAGTTATAATAGTTATCTTAGAGATATCTTAGGAAAGGATATGCATTATCCTTTTACGCGTTTGTAAAGCCCATTAGGGTTTCCTTGGTGTATAAAAGGAACCCTACGGCATAGTGTTTGATACATAGAACCCTAATAGAAATCAATAGAAAATAGCAAAGTTTTACGTTGTGTTCTTCTTAGTACTTGTGTTAAGATTCCGCATTAGCACATAGTATTCATAGTTACTGTCTCTCATATAGTTTATTTGGATTTATTCAAGTTAGCTATTGTCTTACAAAAGGCTAAACAGGTCTAAAACTTTGGACCTACATTGGGTTTTAAGATCTAAGGTTCCTAAGCTAGATCTTGTGTTTCTTTCTTAATTCTTCACACCTTGTAAGTGTGTTCTTGATCTTTCTCTTATTTCTTCTTTCTTATGATCTTGATCAAGTTTATAATTATATATCCTTAGTGTTTGTGTTGTTTTTCAAAAAGAAACTAGTGGGTTTATAAACTAATGAAGTTTTCATGTGTTCTTGGTATTAATACTTTGACTATGGAAAGGATGAGTGAGCTTGTGTGTTGAAACAAAGAAAATGATGGGATTAGGATAGATTAAGAGTGGATTTTGTTGGTTGGATTAGTAGTGAACGGGATTAGGTTAGTATAGGCACTATTGTGAAGTTTGGATAGATTTTTGGGAGCGTTTGCGAAAAATATGGTTGATGATCCGATTTTGTTTTGAGGTTTTGGGTGACTTAAAAATGTTTTTATTAGTCAAGAAAGTAGTTTTTAGAGAGCTTGTTTCGAGTAGGTAGATTTTCATATATCGAACACTAAAAGCGGTTTCAAAACGACCAAGTTATGACTAAATGAATTTTGGAACACTTTTCAGAAAAATAACTAATAATGTTGCTGATTGGAATTATAAAATGAGTTTTCGGACACTTTCGAGTTGATTTGAGCTTTTAAAACATTGACGTAACGTATGTAGACACTTGTATATTAAGTGGAAACTTTAGAAACGTCACAAATATATTATCAGGATTTCTAAAAAGGGAAATCTTCTAAAAATAGAAACTTTTGGTATTTATTAGTGAGACGGACTTAAAATGTAGGCATTTAGTTATCACTAGTGCGTTTTAGGATCATGGACTTATCAAATATTAGGGGATGGTATTAATGTCTTGAAACTTAGAACTTTTCTAAAATAGTAACTTTTTGAAAATAGTAACTTTTCGAAAATAGAAACTTTTCGTAAAACATGGCGTAACGTAACCATAAACCTTATACTTTCATAATGACACGTTTTTACTATATAAACTAAAGAGCAAACACTTCTGGATGTCTATTTCTTCTATAAGCGTCTTATCCGACATTTCGTATTTATTTCTCGTTTTTGAAGCGCGTCTTTTAATTAGGTCGCGGTTAGAGTTGTTCGACATCGTTATACACTTTGTTGAATTATTTTCTCACCATTTGCTTAAGGTGAGTTCATAGCCCCACTTTTTTAACTGGTTTTACTTACGTTTCATAACTTTGGGGTGAGAACATTGTTGCTTTCAAATAAAATGGATACAAGTACTTTACGTGAGATTTTCCATGTTTACGTGTTGCCTAAGTTTTACGTTTAGACCACTACTATTGCCCAAATTATCATGAAACGTCAATTTCTTAACCGACTGGCTGGTTAAGTAAGCGTGAGTGTTATAAATAGATCTATGGGGACTGAGTGTCCCCGTCTGGGTAAGTAGAGCTTACTAGTTGCGGAGATGCCGAACTAACGGACGTATAACATGTTGGATTTCATTTTGGTTATCTTGGTCAGATACCTGTAGGGCAAGCCTTTCATAGCATTCTTAAATGTTTCATGCAAATTGAGTTTCGGTGTCATGAGCTTAGTGTAACGTAAATGCATTTTTATGTGAAATTGTATCTGTTATAATTATCATATGCGTTTTGGAAATCTTGTGGTCCAAATTCTTACGTTTAAACTAAACCTTTGAATTCACCAACATTATATTAACGTTTTAACAATGTTTTCAGGTACTTTGCTTGGATGTCTTTGATTGCTATATGGTGTCGACTTGCATTGGCCTGATTTTCAAGAATTTATCAATTGAATTAAACATCGTTGTCAATTTCCAAAACTTATATTCGCTTCCGCATATTATTTTTAAACTGATGTAAAACTTTAACTATTTTTATTTAATGCAACGATGTTGGATTCCTGAAACGTACCTCTAGAGGTCGTTCTTTATACTTTGTGTGATGTATATTATGACGTCACACCCCCGGATACGTGTTTCCGTCTAGGCCTCGTTTGGGGGTGTGACATATTGGTATTCAAAGCCAAGGTTATAGAGAACCAGGTAGAATATTAGGTCTGGTCTATAACCAGTATGTGATCCTACGTGTTTCTACTTGCTGACGTATATAATTACTCTCGATAAATATACGAGTATTATTTATAATACATTTCCATAATTATATTATGTTTAATTTTGCCATTACTTTATTTTACATCTATATTTTTTTGCATTACACGCACTGGCATAGTTTCATATAAAGGGGATTTATATAAACTTTTTCTCGTGCAGGTTATGGCAGCTCTGGTCATTTCTATTTCTTCAAATTTATCAGACGAGAGTGTGAGATCCTCTATCCCGCGAGTTATTTTTATTGGTTCTATTTCTGTTAAGGTCCTCGTTGCACCAGAGGTGAGGGCGGCTGCAGTTGCCTCACTTATCGGGGTACATGAGCTTGATAGTCATTCATCAATAGAGGCTGATCCATCGGAGAGTTCACTACCTCCCGTATCTGTAGCGCCTATGGTTTCACATTTTCTGTGTTCAAACGATTCAGAGTTAGATATTGAGATGCCCTAGAGGCATGTATCACCTACACCTCATGATGCTATGCTTGCTAGGTAGAGGAGCAGAGTTGCATCACGATCATCATCACCTACTACTTTTACTCTAGAGATCCCTACTGCTCCCCTTCCACCCGCACCATCTGCTATTGTTGCACCATCTACTAATATCATCTCACCTGTTGATGCACCACCCAGGATTCGTCGACGATGAGCTATTCTTATCTAACCCGGGCAGGACATTTCCATAGGTTGACTTTACAGCATACATCCTGGTGGACCATGTAGGGCTTTGACCGCGAGGAAGTCGGTTAGACCCTTACCTTCTCATCATTTGGCATTGAGGTACACATCACATCATTTGAATCATTTTACTTTTGGATCATCATCAGAACATTCATCATTCGATCATTCATCAGCAGACCATTCTCTAGCAGATCATACTTCAGGTCATTCTACATAAGATCAATCTTTATCTAGGCATTCTTCACCACCACTACCCCTCGGTATGGGGCCTAGATTATGGTTACAGTCACATGTGTTGAGCAAACATTTCTCATCTACTGTAGAGAGCTCTCTTTCTGACTTGTTGGCTACTACTTCAGATAGACATTCACATTCACCATCTCATTCTGTAGGACCATCTCGAAAGAGGTACATGTTTCCTGCTACTACCGTGCCTTCATCTATCCCTGCTTCATGAGCATTAGTTCCTACTCGTGCTGATCTGCTTCTACCTCGTAAGAGGTTTAGGGATTCAATTTCACCAGAGGATAGTATTGAGAAGGACATTAAAGAAGATGTGTTAGCAGATATCAAGGCTGATGCTACGGCTGTTGAGGTTACAACAGATATTGATGTTGAGGCTGGGGTTGATGCGGGTATTGGTATGAAGGTCGATGTTGGGTTTGACATAGAGGATGAGGTTGAGGTTGAGGATGAGTTCAGTGATAAAGGTACTGTAATGGTTGGAGTGGATGTGGTTGATGGGATTGATATCCTAGATGTTATGCTTATACTCGACGCTGTGGAGCATTTAGAGCAGGTTGAGGAGGTTGTACAAGATATTATAGGCATGTTATAGAGATACCTCTTCAGAGGGTAGAGGACATTAAGACAGGACAAAAAGAGTTGGAGGCAAGGAGTTTGATTGCTGGTAGAGAGAGAGCTGGTTTGCTTGATCGCGTTACGGCCTTAGATAGGAGCAACGCGAGACTTTGAGGTACCTTGAGGATGGCGAGTGTGAGAGTCGATAGGTTTCGGTGCCGCATAAGCTCTATGGTGGGTGAGCTCAGGCAGATCCACAAGTTCTGTTACTATGACAGAATAAGGTTTAGGAGATTGGAGACATTCGCTGCTAGGCATTGAGGTTTTCGTCCATGATGTTGTATATGGACATTATACTAGTAGTAGAGCTAGTTGGTAGTAGTAGCATTAGTGTGAATGAGGTACCCTATTATGGGTTGAGTGTAACCGAATGATGCTTTTATATATTTGATATGAAAAGCTTATTATGATTCTCTCGCGTGTTCATCTTTTATTGTTATTTACTTATTCTGGCAAAATGTGTTTTATTGTATTTTTACCTTATAAACCCTATTTACCATTTATAATAGCTATATCCTGTATTGAATCTTATCGCGTGCTATCTCTTGTGTTTAGATCATAACTATCACTCGCTCTGGTATGACCCCAAAGGCAATTAAAGAACTCATTAACCAATGAGTGGCAGAGGCGTTGGCTGCTTATGAGGCAAACCATTCTGCTAAACTGGTTGTTGAAAGTCAAAGCCAGAATGGAGATGATGGTGACAACGGAAACGTTGGGGGAAATGGAAATGGAAATGGCATGGGAAATGGAGACGAAAATGGTGGAGGAAATGGAAACAGAAATAGAGGAGGCAATGGGAATGGAAATCCCAATAGGAATGATAGAGGTGATATGCATGTTTCCCGTAAGTGTACTTACCATGATTTCATGAAGTGTCAACCACTCAACTTTAAAGGAACTAAAGGAGTTGTCGGGTTCACCAGGTGGTTTGAGAAGATAGAGACAGTATTTTACATCAGTAATTGTCTAGAAAGGTACCAAGTTAAGTATGCTATGTGCACCCTATTGAACAGTGTATTGACTTGGTGGAATGCACAGAAGAGAACCGTTGGAGCTGATGCTGCATTTGCTATGTCATGGAGAGAGCTTATGAAGCTAATGACTGAGGTGTATTGCCTAAGAAATGAAATTCAAAAAATGGAATCTGAGCTGTTGAACTTAACCGTGAAGAACAATGATTTGGCTGCTTATACCCAGAGATTCCAAGAGCTTACTATGATGTGCACTAAGATGGTCCCCAAGGAGGAGGAACGGGTTGAGAAGTTCATTGGAGGTCTCCTTGATAACATCTAAGGGAATATAATTGTTGCTGAGCCCACAAGACTACAAGATGCTATCCGTATTGCTAACAACTTGATAGATCAAAAGTTGAAGGGTTATGCTATGAGAAATGCTGAGAACAAGAGAAGGTTGGATAACAACCAGAGAGACAACCATAGACAACAACCATTGGTTAAAAGGCAAAATGTTGGAGGTCAGAATGTGGCAAGAGCTTACACGGCTGGTAACAATGAGAAAAGGGGATATGCTAGGCCTTTGCTGTTCTGCAAAAAATGTAAGTTACATCATGAGGAGCAGTGCACTATGAGATGTAGTAACTATACGAAAGTTAGACACATGGCAAGGGATTGTAAAGCCGCAATTGCTACAACTACTCGAGGAGCCCTAGAGCCGAATCAGAAGGTTGTTACTTGTTATGAGTGTGGAAGGCAGGGACACTATAGGAGTGACTGCCTAAAGCTGAAGAATCAGAATCATGGGAACAAGATGGGAAATAAGACAAATGAAGCAAGAGGGAAGACATATGTGCTAGGAGGAGGAGAAGCAAACCTTAATTCCAACGTTGTCACGGGTACGTTTCTTCTCAACAATCACTATGCTTCTATGTTATTTAATTCGGGTGCTGATAGGAGTTTTGTGTCGTGTACCTTTAGTGCTTTACTTGATGTCATCCCCTCTACGTTAGACGTAGCTATGCTGTTGAATTAGTTAATGGGGGAATTTTGGAAACAAATATTGTGCTTAGAGGCTGTACGTTAGGATTGTTAGGTCACCCATTCAATATTGACCTAATGCCCATAGAACTTAGTAGTTTCAACGTCATCATCGGCATGGATTGGTTAGCGAATCATCATGCGGTGATCGTTTATGATGAAAAGATCATTCAGATTCCCTATGGAGATGAAGTCCTGATAGTCCAAGTTGATAGGAGTGGTGAAAGGAAGAAGTCGAAGTTGAGCATTATATCGTGCACTAAAACTCAGAAATATATTAAGAAGGGTTGCCAAACTTTTCTGGCACAAGTTACAAAAAAGGAAACCAAAGATAAGTCATAGGAGAAGCGACTTGAGGACGTGCTAATTGTATAGGACTTTCTAGAGGTCTTTCCAGAAGACTTGCCTAGATTACCACGGACGCAACAAGTTGAATTTCAAATCGACTTAGTCCCTGGTGCTGCATTGGTAGCACGAGCCCTGTATAATGTAGGATATCTTAACACACACAAGGTATTGATTATGTGTAGAGTTTAGAGAGAGAAAGAGAGGTGGTTAGATGAACACTTAGAGAGAGAAAGAAAAGAAAGAAATGTTTGATTACTATGTGAAAATGAATGAACAACCAACACCCTTTCCATAACATGTAAAGGGTTTAAATACTCCTACATAAGGCCGGCCATATGGCTTTGTCCATGGACTTTCGATAGGAATTTCCTAAGCTATCCTATTAAGGTTCCAAATATTACTTTATGAGCTATCTAACAATATAATGGAAGTGACTGATACTTTTTGTATTCCTAACAATCTCCCCCTAAGGGAGGTTATTTTACAAAAACTTAAACCTAGCATACTATGCTTTGTCTTTAGTCTTGTGCTCGTAGATTTGTTTTCTTGACATCATCCTATGAATATGGCATAGTGAGCTATGAATTTAGCCTTGAGCTTGTTCTGATAGGCTTGACTTGTATGTGAACTTAAACTTCTTTGAGATCATCAACCAAGCATATTCTCTTATCATCTCATTATGATCTTGTCGCCGTCTTGTGCACTTGTGACATTAGGACCGACATGCTCATACTGTTGTTGTTTCTTGGTCTTGAAAGCTTGAATAAGACATCTTTCTTGAAAATCTTTAACTATAACACTTCATCACTTTGAGAAAGACGTTCGGTATCAAAGTGACGAAAACTTCTTTGAAATTCTTTGACTTTAACACTTTGTGACTTCAAGAAAGACGTACGGTATCAGAGTAGCAGAAGTCTTGAAACATGTACTTGAGCTTTCATGATGTCTTTATATATGTCGGTTGAGTATGAGCATGTTGTATTGGATTTGACTCGTCATCGGGAAACTGCTACCACCGTTAGGAAATCTACATAAATAGGTTAGTGATAAATAACATATATGGACGAAAGTGGCTTTGTCACCTCGTTGAATACGGTTATAACAACCACGGTTCCCCGTTACTCAGTATAAATACTTCCTGTGATCAAATAGAATTCTAAAGAATCTCCTTGACAGGTTTTTGCAGCTGCACTAGCCGTTCTTATTACCGAAGCGTCTCAAAGTAGACAACACAGTAAGAGTGAACCGGTAAGTTACTATCTTCCCGATTAAGCTGTTAATTGTGTTTATCTTTCCTATGTCTAGATACCCTTGTGAGGCTTCCCATGGACATAAGATTGAAAATTGATTTAGGAAAATCAGTCACTGTGTCAAGATGCAAACAGTTTTTATGACACACCGACAGTTTTATCTTTTTCAAAATTCATTCGTCAATTCATAAGTTAGACCGAATCGATATCCAGTATCACAAGTTTGATTCGTATAAGATCTCACAAGTCACCTACCAAGATCTTGTTTGATGTTGGCTCAAGCAGGATTTCCATCTTCACTGTGAATACTTAAGTATCACTCGGATGTTATGACAAAATCATAAGGATAATGAGTAGTACTCTTGATATATATTTCTTATTTTTCACATTGTGTGAATTAGCAAGCATATTTTGGATAAAGTATCCTAATGAGATTTATAGATGATCTCTTTTGGCTCTAGACTCAATAGTGCACATTTGGTTTTAGTAATCAAAGGCTGGAGTAGACTGCCACCTTTTCAATACCAACTAACTTGGAGTGAGAAAGTTAATAGAAATGTGTTTAATCTCTGTGAGAAATGAAACATAAATCTTTTGAGAGATTCTGAGTGGCTAGGGAGGGTTGTGCATTGCATCACTGGATCCATGATGTCGGTCTTTAATGTCAGCAACCATCATTGTGATTCTCATAGTAGATATATTGACCCGGTTTCTGCCTAAGTGTAAGGAGAGATTCTTTCTTTTCACCCTTCATCTTAACTTTTCTTTTTAATTATTCAACTCTTTCAGTGCTTATCGAGACTTCATAACTAGTACCTTGTTGGGTTTGTTCCAGTACTAGCTCCATCTCAGTCAGCATTTTTCCCTTATTCTCACTTTTTCTCATTTTTTACATCATGCCTAAGGACTTCTACACTATCTAGTAGAATGTCCCTAGGTAGATCCCTTTGGTTATGGCTAGATCGTGGGAACGCATATCTATACCTAATCACCTTATAACTCCAAATAATTAAATACATGGTTGGTCTTTTGGTACCATTCACAGCCTTAAAACCATTTGTAATGCTCCTCCTTAACATGTGCATCGATATTCAAAAATATTTAGCAGATGAAGGGAGAAGCTTGCACTCGAGTCATTAAATTCACATCTTTACTCATATATTTTAATCACATTTTCTCCCCTTATCAAAAATGTCAAATCTCTTGATATTTTGGATATCAATTGATTCAAATATTAATGCTTTCGGGGAAAAAAAATGTCCAATTATTAACAAGCTAATTATTGGAACATTTGTAATGCTCCCCCTTAATGTTTGAGGGTATATAAGAAAGTGTTGAGTACAAAAATTTGAATTTTTTTGAATTATCTAAGAAATTCTTGAAAAACTTTATACTCGAGCACTTCTTATTATCACCATTAAGTCTACACTTCATATATACATATTCACAAGTTTATAATATACGAAATGACCTTATAGTGATGAACACACAATATGACAAAGTCATATTGTTCATTGAAGTAGCCGGAGGTCTGTTCCGTAGTTTCTCCTACCAACAAACTTTTCAAAGCTCCTCATCATCCTTTTTTCCTTTAGCTGCTTGCCAATAGCCTTGATCATGATATGAGCTCTTTTCTTTTCCAATGAACTCCATCTTCTTTGTGGTAGGTACTCTATTAGGATATTCTTAGTAATGTCATCAAGCGAAGTTTGAAGCCCTATTAATGTCTCATCACTGAGCTTGTAAAGTTCATCTAAGCGCATCAACCTGTTTCTCCCTTTGTTGTCAACATAAATGAATCCTTGAGGGTCTTGATATGGAGTGTATGGGTCCCTTTTCTGGATGCCAGGTCTGGTAGTTTCTGGCTTGGTGACATTGATCTTCTTCTGGTAACTTTCAACTCCCAGTTAAAGATCTTTGAATCTTTTTTGAATAACCATGCTTCTGGTGAACATTCGAAGTGCTATAGAAAAGTCAAAAACATCATTGCCTAAGATATTGGTAAGCCTATTCTTAACAACAAGGAGCAGCATGTCCTCGATGTCATTGATACGAATTCGTGAGAAGTCGCCTTCCTTGAATGTGTAAAGGTTGTTATCAGCTCTTCGTACTTCAATCTCTCTCAGATACCCATACCCATGTTTTCGCATTACTTCGAGCTGAGTTACTGCTAGAATACGTTTAGTATAATACATATCATGACTGGATTCCAAGCCTCGTGCATACCCATAGAATGTTTTACGTTGATCTCTCCAATGAGAAATACACCAAATTGCATGTTTATCATAGGCGACTTTAACAGGACTTCATATGTTTGGAACCATGTCTTCAATGCCTGGAAGATCATACTGAGTGGCCTTTGTCTTCGTTATGGATGTCGTATAGGTCATGGTCAAAATTCCTCCTTGTAGATACTTGAGATCGTTGTTGAAGAAGTAGTCAACCGGTACTATTTGATGATTCCCATTCATGACTAAAGGTAGGGGTTTAGTAAGATCAAATGGATAATCACCACCTTCTGGGTTGTCCTAATCAAGTTTCTTCGATAGAGCTTTGTAACATTCTTCAAAGTCATATTCCAGCTTAGCAAAATTGGTACGTGTGCCTTTGAGAAGGTTGAATGCTGGCCCTAACAGGGTTTCTTGTGTCATATTGGTGATATTCAGTCCATTCATGATGTACGCAGAGAAGTCAATAGGAGTGCTCATCAATTCATTAAAGGTTTTTAACGGTTTATCAGCAGAAGATGCAAGGGTCATTAACCAGCTTTGAGTTAGTCCTTGTTGTGGAGTCTTGCCAACATTCTAATCAAGATCAGTGGGTTCTTGAGGTTGTTTAGGTTTGGTAAACCAATCACGTTTATATGCAACCTTTCTCTTTAGTTCTTTATCATCATTACCCAAATTCTCTTCTTGATCTTGAGGCATATCCGAATCTGCAACCTCAAACTCTGGTTCCTCTACCTGAACAGACTTTCTAGAAGATTTAGATTGAGACTTGGTGCCTTTAGATGAGCCAGAATTTGATTCTTTAGTTTTCGGACCTTTTGTTGGTTCAACATCCTTGCATGTCTTCCTCTTCTTCAACCTTCGGTCTGATCCAACGGAAGGGTCTTCATCTTTATCTTTGTCTTTTCAGCTTCTTCTCAACGAATACACTTTATCATAAGTTAAGAAGAGACTCTTGTCCAGATCCTAAGACTTGATCAATCTATTATAGAATTCTATGTGTTTAGTAGCTATAAGATATGATTGACTTTCATCCATTTTGTCAATAAGAATCTTCTTTAACTCAAATTCTGTAAGTGAAGCAGCAGCCTCATATGTTGACTGTAGTTGAGAAGACTCCTTGGCTAGAACCGCATGTTCAAGTAACTCAGTAACCATGCTTTTGATCACCGGAAGAGCAAAGTTAGACACTTCCTTTGGCAGAATCTGAGGAAGTTGAATCTTTACTTGCTTTGTGATCTTAACAGTGATGGATGCCGAAAGGTAGGTCATGAACTCGTCTCTGGTGGCTCCTAGCCTTAAGTCTAGATGTCCATCTACTAGAGCAGTCACTTGATTGTTGAGAAGATCATCCTTTTTGAGTTCAATAACTTCTTTCTCCAAAGCGGAGACTCTGTTGTTGAATTAGAAGACGAATGCAAAATTTGGAAGTGAAGATAAAGGATTTGTTGCTTCAGTTGTTGGTGGTAGTGTTGGTGTTGATTGTGGTGGTGGATAAGTAAAGGATGGTAATCATTGTGAGATGACAGTGGTGTATACAGGTGAAGATTCAGTGATAACCGAAATAGGTACTGTAAGGAGTGTAGGTGTTTGATTGCTTGGTACTTCATGATGGACATGAACATCCATTGGAGAATTAATTTTTGCATCTGTGTGGGGAATATCTAAAAATTTAAGAATTTAGATGCCAAGTTGGATGAGTGAGAAGAGCTAGTAATGGAACTTCAGTCTTCTTTGCAATAGTAGAAATTGTCACATAAGCATCTTCTAGGACTTGATTGAGTGTGATCTCTAGATTTTCATTCCCTTGCTGGACGTTAATCATTTCAGCGTCGGTACCCTCCTTTTGAATAAATCCTTCATTAGTATTAACTGGTTCATTCATCCTTTCATCCACATCATCGTCAAACTGATTGGTAGTATAATCCATTCCTTTATCCTCATCACCTTCAGCTTTATTTTCAACCTTTGATTCTACATTGGTCTCATCTTCATCATCAGTAGAAGTATAGTTTTCTTCATCATCATCTTCAACCTCTTCTTCATTCTCCTCTTGATTAGATTTAGAACCTGTTTCATTCTCATCGGTTTCATGCTTGGAATCCGACCCTTTCTCTTTGTCAGATTGGGTATTGTCATCACCATTGTCACTCTGTTGATCAATGCCTTCACTTCTTAAGTCATGATCATTATTGCGGTCATCTTCATCCTTTCCCTAAGATTCAGCTTCACTCTTAGTTGATTCTTCTTCACACACATTAGGAACCCCTGTATTAGCACCAGTTCTGTTAATTGTGATAGAAGGTTTGATCTTTGCAGCACTTATGACTATACCAGAACCACTTAGATGAGTCTTGTGAAAGTCCCTCAAACTCTTCTTGCGAACTTCTTCATACTGAGCTTCTTCAGTTAATGCCACTTCAGAGAGTAAATTAATTCCTTTGCGTTTCTCAACAGTCATCTTTTCCTTCTTCTTAGACAATGACATCATAGGAGTATCTCTAATGACTATACCTGTTGTTGGCACATTATTAGAATTCTTAGCAGGTCTCTTAACTCTCTTTGACTTCCTCGTGGGTTCTTTAGGTGAAACTGGGACAGTAGTGAGTTTAGGAGAAACAAGTTTCTTGAACTTTCATTCCTTCTTTAGGGGTGTAACTCCTGTAGCATAGCCAAGGTAAGTCTTGTAAGCTTTGGTTTCTCGCATCTCAGGATTTGTCATAGATTCAGGAAGTCGAGCTCCATAAATTTAAGATTCTTCATTTGCGGAGACGAATCTCAAAGTGTTTATCAGATAGTCATCTTTGGAGGTATGCATGCCTATCTTGTTTCTCCTGGAGACTATCTTGTCTTTGGTAAGGAAGTGGTGAATGATAACTGTAGAATACTTGTAATCATTGATATATAAACCAAGAACTAACGAGAGAAAGTAGAAGGAAGGAAGTATTTTCTATAAAGAGAAAGTGAATAACATAGAATGCATTAAGTGAAATGTGAGAATACAACCAACCAACACCCTCTCCAAGGCATAGACAGGGTATTTATACCACATATTTGGCCGACCATGGGCCTTGGAAGGCTTTCCATGGGCCTTTGTGCCATATTAGCTTATATACTAAATATTGACTAACTACGGGCTTTGACTACTAAATATTGGAAGTGACCGATACTTTTTTTGTTTCTAACAATCTCCCCCTAAAGGAGGTCACTCTAATTTACAAAACTTTAATCCTAGCATACTATGCTTCATCTTTAGTCTTCAGCTCGTAAACTTCAAATCTTTACCTTTTCTTGTGAATATGCTATAGTTATATTGACTTTTAGGTAGGAGCACATTCCTTTGACTTTAACTTGTATATGAGAAAGTGATCTTGAACACCTTGAGATCATCAACCAAGCATAATCTCATTTCGCCATCTAGTATGTTTTGCCATCTTGTGAACTTGTGACTTCTGGACCGACATGCTCATACCTTTCTTGATTTGTTGACTTGAAAAGCTTTAATGTTGCATCTTTCTTGAAATTCTTTAACTTTAACACTTCGTCACTTCGAGAAAGACGTTCGGTATCAGAGTGACGGAAACTTCTTTGAAATTCTTTGTCTTTAATACTTCGTCACTTCAAGAAAGACGTACGGTATCAGAGTAGCGGAAGTCTTGAAACATGTACTTGAGCTTTCATGATGTCTTTATGTTTGTCGGTCGGGTATGAGCATGTGGCTATGAATTTTGTGAGTCAGCTGGAATCAGGTACCTTCACCTCCATCTTTAAGTATCCTGCATTAAAACAGTTAGCAATAAAGCGGGGGGACGAATATGGCTTTGTCATTCGCCCGTGTTTGGTTGGAGTAACCTTCGAATCCGTGAGGATCGACCTGTGATCAGGTAGATTCAATTTAAGAAGAATCTCCTTGACAGGATTTCCAGCTGAAGTATAGAATCATTCTAACACATTTGTATTAGATTCATTAAACTCAACATGTTCTCATTATCGAAACCAGTGATTTACTGTCTACCGATTGAAATAGAAAAATTGTTGAAAATCAATTCGACGTGTAACTTGCTAATAGTGGTGTTTGTGACACATCAGAGTGTTAATTTTTCAAAAACTTCATCATCAAACAGTTCATTCGTAAACCCTGGAACATAGTTTGATTTGTTGTATGAACTTCACATCATTTCTTTCCAGTTTGTCAAGAAGTTTGATTCAATAATAGAATCGCACGTTAAGTCACTCTTACCATGAGTTGTTTGATGTTGACCTCAAGCAGGATTTTCCATCTTCAATGAGATTATATCCACTGGATGTTCTGGTAAAATTCAAGGATAAATGCATCGGGAGTCTTAGAATATTTCCTTGTTGATTCACTATTATGTGAGCTTGGAAGCATAATTGTTAACAAGTGTCCTAATGCGTTTATTAGATGATCTCTTTTGGCGCTAGACTCAATAGTGCACTTTTGATTTTAGTGATCGGAGGCTGGCGCAGACTGACTCTGAGTGAGAAAGTCGATAGAAATGTGTGTAATCTCCGTGAGAAATGAAACAAGAGTCTATTGAGAGACCTTGAGTGGCTAGGGAGGGTTGTGCTATAGCGCACTGGGGTCCATGATTGTCTTCAATGTCAGACTAATACCTTAGTGTTTCCTCGACTGTGTTTATGTATTGACCCGGTTTCTGCCTAAGTGTAATGGAGGGCTTCTTTCTTTTCTCCCTTTATCATTACTCATTTCGCTTTTTTCTTCTTTTCAACCTTCTGCGCTTTTACCGAGACTTCATAACTAACACCTTGTTGGGATTATTCCAGTGTTAGCTCCATCTGAGTCGGCACTTTTCCCGGTTCTTACTTTTTCTCCTTTTGTATCATACCTAAGGACTTCTATACTAATTAGTGGATATCCCTGGGTAGATCCCTCCGGTTTTGGTTGGATCATGGGATTTGAATACCTATGCCTAACCACCTTATAACTATATAAATTTAAGTAGATGGTCGGTCTTTTGGGTATCCCATCTCAATCAAAACCAAAATCATTGAAAATTTCAATCAAAGTGTTTGATATTAATATCAAAAGATTTACACTTTGAAAGTTTTTCGTTGTCACTAAAAGCTCCCCCTTAACATGTGCACCGTAATCGTAGTACATGCTAAGTGTGGAGTGCATTGGGTCCATTTTATCTGATCACATTTCAATACAAATTGGATTCAGTTTAATCACATTTTCTCCCCCTATCCAAAATGTTAATCCCTTGATATTTTGGATATCAATTGATTAAACGTTTGGGGACAAAATGTTACATAATATCTAATAGGAACATTTTAATGCTCCCCGTCAATTTATGAGGGTATATAAGATAGTGCTGAGTACAATAATTTGAAATTTTTTGAATTTACGAAGAAATTCTTAAAAATTTTGTACTCAAGCACTACTTATTATCACCATTACATATATACAAATTCACAAGTTATTATTATTCACGAGGATTGACCTTTTAAGATGAGGACATCATATGATAAATCATATGGTCCTTTGTAGTAGCCGTAGGTGTCTCCCGTATGGTCTTCCACCAACGAACCTTTCCAGACTCCTCATTATCCTCCTTGACTTGAGCATTTTGTCGATTTTCTGAATCATAGCTGTTGCACGTTCTTTGTCACCGTTTCTCCAGATTGTCTAAGGCAGATACTCCATTTGTATACCCTTTAGCCTATCCAGAGCAGTATAAAAATCATTGAATGTGCCGTCACAGAACTTGTAGAGTTCGTCAAGGCGCATTAGTTTGTTCTTCTTGTCTCTATTTTGATAAATGAATCCTCGAGGATTGGGGTATACAGTATATGCTTCCCGTACTTCACTCCATATTGAACTAGGGACCAAATCTTCAATCCACTTTATGTTTCCATAATCTGCCACCTTGGTCTTCATGCCAGAAGTAGAATAGGTTTGGCTTGAAACACCACCACTCAGATACGCGAGGTCGTTGTTGATGAAGTGAGCAAAAGGGATAACTTGACGACCTCGAGAGTTAGGTATCAGTGGTAGTGGCTTCCACAGATCATGTGGATAGCGCTGACCTTCAAGGTTAGTCCAGTCTAACTGTTTAGTAGTTGCCTTGTATACTTCTTCAAAGAAATATTCTAGCTCAACCAGACTCTTGCATGTGCCTTTCATCAGCTCGAATGTTGGACCGGCTAGTAATTCAAGTGTTAAAGTATCAACCTTGAGTCGATTCATCATGAATGCTGAGAAGTCAAGGGGAGTGTCCATTAGCTCATAAAAGGACTCTCGAGGGTCTTCTTGCCTAGCCAAGTTGATTAACCAAGGTTGAACAGGTCCATGATCAGCAGGAACAGTCTTGTTCCAATAATGATCAGGAGAGGGAAGTCTTGAAGGTTGCTGAAACCAATCAGGATGTGGATGGTCTTCTTCTTCAGGTTGATCATCATTGAGTCCTGTATCAAACGCTTGATGTGTTGGATCTTCAAAATCATCTGTAATGTGCATAGGCACCTCTACTGGAGCAGACTGGCCAGCAGACTGTTGATGCGATTTAGACCCTTTAGTAGACTTGCCAGTTGTCGTGGAAGTCTTTTCTCTTAGTGCACTGAAGGATTCAGGTTACTTTCCTCTTCGTCTTCTCTTGGACCCCCGGTCTGTTCCAGCGGAGGGTTCTTGATCATCATCAGCATTATCCCGATGTCTCTTGATAGTAACAATATCGCCATAAGTATCTAGGAGGGCTTTATCGGCTTCATACGCGTCAACTAGTGCTTTGTATAGGTTCTTCTGTTCATCAGATCTGTCGATTAATTTGTTACTCTTCATCTTGTCAATGAGTATCTTTTTTAGTTCCAACTCAAACAGATTAGCTGCTACAACATGAGATGTCTTGGCTTCATTTGATGATCGAATCAGAACCTCAAACTCAAGTTGTTCATTCACTAGCTTCTTAATTCTTGGGAGAATCTTGTCGATCTTCTTCTTGACTTGAGCCTTTACTTGCTCTTTGATGATTTTCTTTATGTTCTCGTCAACTTTGTTGAAGAAGTCTTCATTTTTAGCTTGAGCCTCTTCTCGAATTCTGTCAGACTTTTGTTGAACAGCTACATCTACTGCTTCTTTGAGATTTGAGCCCAGATAGTTGTCTACGATATTTGGAATTGATGAAAGAGCAGTAGCATACTGATTATTCCGTATGAATTCTGAGAAGCCTTGTTCCAGGGCTTTGAGTCTATTATTGAACCCGAATAAAGAACCAAAGTTTGGAAGGTCCTGAAGAGAGGTACTCGGAGCAGTTGTTGGTATGGGAAGTGGTGTTTGAGTTCGTTGTTGAATGAGAGGAAGGGGTGGTGGGGAAAGTATTGTGGAAAATGAGGGAGTTGTATCAGCAACAGAAGTGACATGTATTTCTACAAGAGAGGTTGACTCAATGTTAAGAATGGAGTCAATTCCTGTGTCTGGGTTTGGGTTGAGCATATTGGAGATGAACCCAGAAGATACTGAAGAACTTTGCTATTGACCTTCAGGATTAACCGGAGTTAGGGTCACGTGAGTATCTTCATTCACTTGAGTAATTTGAGGAGCATCTGTCATATCCGCATCTCTCCCCTCCAGATTGACATTCAGATCTCTTTACAAATCGTTTGCTTCTTCCTCTTCATATGTATGTTCAGCATTCACCTCTTCTTCCTCAGTATATTCACTTTGTGCAAAATTAACATTTGCTTCAGTATCTGAAGGTTCAAATTGAGAAGGTGTGTGAACCCTCAGATCAGAAGACTCTTCTTCTTCATGTGTTGTGAACTTTAGATGGACAAATGCATCACCCTCATTGTCGGATTCTGTCCTTTCACTTTGATTGTTAGCATCATCATGATCATCATTAGCAGCATCATTGTTGGTAGAAATATTGCGATATTTAATCTATACATTCTCTTCATGTTTTGGTGATGACAAACATGTAACTTATAACACATAACGTAAAGTGCTTAAGTTACTCGTAATCACAAATCATCAATTCGTCAACATCTTTTGACGTCTCAAGTTTTCTTCAACAATAAATTTAAGTTCGCACCCGACGTAAATCACTAAAGGTATGAACAAACAAACTTTAATTTGTTGAATGATCAAAGAAATTTTTTATTTTTCCAAACCTTACATTTATAAAATATATTCAAAACATTTTTGTATTTATAAGAAATATTTTATTCAAAATAAATATTTTGAATTCAAATTTTCTACCTAGAAACGGCTAGAAAGTTCCAGAAAAACCTTCCCCACAAAAGGACAAAAAAGGAGCGTCTGAAAAATGGGCGGCCCCCTTAATTAATTAAGGGGACCGGCCATAATTAAGGGGACCGCCCTTGTATAATTAAGGGGACCGCCCAAATAAAAAATTAATATTTTTGCCTATAAATAGTGGACTGTTTCCACAGATTTTCTCACCTCTTTGCACAAAGTTTTCTCAGATCTAAAACCTCCTTTCAAACCCTTTCCTTTGATCACTTAACTTATTATAAGTTTGTTTAAAATGTGATCCAATCATCCATCCATTGAAGTGCAAGAGAAGAACTTTCGTTATCATTAAGATACGAAGTTATGTAGGCTAGTTAGGGCATTCGTGACATGTCTTACATTCACAATGTATAGATCGAGTCCATGTATTCCAAACTTGTGTAATTGCTTGATCATGGTGATCATGGTGTGTATTGTAGTTAGATCGTGGTGATCTTACCAAGTAGTGTTAGATAGTTGTGATATAAGTAGTGTGGTGAAGTGAAGTTGTGAAGTTGTGAAGAAGTTGTGAAGTTGTGAAGAAGTCGTGAAGTTGTGAAGTCGTGAACAAGTCGTGAAGTCGTGTTGTGATAGATTGGTTCTAGCTAAGATTAGAACTCGACATTTAGCTTTGTGTCGTAAATCGGTGTAAGCAACGTTGTGTACGGTTTTCTCCGCCTTAAGGGAGCTTGTTGACTAGTGAAGTAACTCTCGAGTTGGGTACTCGGGGAGTGGAGTAGGGCGAAGAGGTGCTTCGTGACCGAACCACTATAAATCATCGTGTCCGGTTTGCATTTCCTTTCACTTATCTCTTTACATTTATACTCGCATTTATCGCTTTATATTTATACTTGCAATTGTGTGATGTGTTGATTATATAGTTTTAATTATGTCTTGAATAAATGTGAATATTGTGTGTTGGTTTGTATTGTTGTAAATCGATGTATTAATATGTGTATATAACTCGTATGAACACTCATCATATTGTATCACGCTTGATCGGTAATTTGATACGAAACATTTTAAGATTTTTAATGGAAACGTATTCACCCCCCCCCCCCTCTACGATTTCATTTTACTTAGGTATAAAGAGTCACGTGCTCTAGTTTTCAAAACAAAATTTTGGTGGCTTTAAAAATTGAGTACGGATCCATGTATCAAATTACCCATTATGGGGGATTAAATTGAAAGTATTTGTTGATTAAGGTGTATTAGTTTTGATGTCTATATACACTAATTATACTAGCTCGAGATAAAAATGATGCTTAAAATAAGTGTTATATGTTCGGTATCATAATTCAGAAAGTTGTAACCTTTCCGCAAAGTCAAAAAATAATTTTTTACAAAAAATCGTATTCTTTAGTATAAGGTGGGCGGCGCCCTTAAAATATTTGGGCTGCCCCGCTTAATGATCTGGGATGACCCTCTTAGTTTTTAAGAGCAGGACCAAACTGTATGATTCGGCAGTTTTTAGAAACTTTGAAAATCATATAAATCACCGTAACGTCCGTAGAAGTCGTGCCACCGGCCATTGAAGAGAATTGAGTCTAATTTCAATTTACAAAATACTTCCAAGTATTTATTTCACACTTAATTTAGCCAGAAAGGAAAAATACTACTTATTTTCCAAAACGTTGAGTGTCGTTTTAACGTAAAACTTATATTTTGTCTTTTCCTTTCGAGTCGGACATTCTAGTCGGTATATCTTTGAAAAATGGTGTAATTAACTTTTAAAAAATATTTAAACTTGATTTTTGAAATGGGGATGAAATCTATTTGTCTTTCAAACAAACCGGAGCTAAGATATACATTGTGTATCTTAATACACAAAACTACGAAAGTACGTTTATGTGGTATGCTATGTGACTTGTGACACTTATTATATCTTATAGTTAGTAAAAATTATTACTGATTGTTGCTATTGTAATTAAGGCTATTGATATCTAAGCACATGTGCAATGTACACTATTCATTTGTAGTAGTTTTTCGGATTATGCATAATACTAGAACATATGCTAGATTTTTGCATTAAGATTGGCAAAATTGTTCATGCATTCCATATAGGCTTAGATCACTTACTTACAAATGTTACATAAACATCTTGTAAATCTTTCGGGTATGGGAATATATTTAGGAATAAGAGTTCAATAACTTGTCAAGTATATTATTAAATGTATTAAAACTTGTCACCTAAATATTTCCAACGATTTAATCTATTTTCAACAACACGTTTAAACATTTTTAACAACTTGCTTGGTTTGATCTTGGGTTGGTCAAACAAAAGAAAAGATTGTATTAATACATTAATAACTAAGAAAAAGAGAATGATTGTGCTTACATGGTTCTAACATACACACATAACTATTTTATAAAAAAACATTAATATTTACAAATGATGTGTGTTGTATAAAAATGGTTAGAAAACTATATCATAAAAATGTCAAACACTATGTATATTATACAAAACAACAATAGTTTTTCGCACAAGAAAAATTTACAATAATTTGGGATTATCGGAACACCTATTTAAGATATTTATCTATTTTCTTTTAAAGTGTATTCGTGAGGGCCAAGAAAGATTTTCAAGAATATATCAATTCTTTATTTATAATTATGGGTGATTTTATTTATCAAATCTAATTGACAAGTTTTTGAGTATAGACAAGAAATCGGATTCTTATTTGTTTAGTTTCAAGATTATATCAAATTATAATAAAAGATATTGTCTTGCATCTACATACTCAATCACACTAGATTGATATAAAAATAATTGCATGTTTGTAGATGAAAGTATATGCATTGGATCATAACTTCACATTGTATGTAATGCTATATTCAGTATACTTGTCCAATAGTTGTGTTCCAAATATTAGACTAATATGTTTAATACATCATGAAATACTAATGAAGTTGATTGTCAAATTGGATGTTTCGGTCGAAATATTCAGAAATTTACATTGCGATGCAATTGCTAAACGTGTCATTTCCGAAAAAACCAAAACGAGACCATTTACAACATATGTAATCTTTGATTCATAACACTTAAAAAGCCCAACTTAAAACTATATTCATATTTGACTAATCGTTAATAAGAATGTCTATCTTATTTTATTCATCCTAGGATAATATGATGTTTGGAAAAATTATGTTTAAAGAATTTATGAACTTTATCATATTAAATGATTATAAAGGATAAATATATCATTGCATTGGATTTTCTTCGTAGCATAAATGTTTGTGTTTTTATAGAAAATACATTACATATAATTTGAAATTACAAGTTATTTGAATTGAAACATACCTATGACAATATAGTGTCAATGCCATAACAAGTAAAAATAACATTTATATCAAATACCTATTTAATTATGGTATACAAACTATGATAAAATATAATAATCTTAAAAAATTCATATTTGGCTCAAGAATAAATATGTTTCTTTTTACAATCATATTTATCATTAAAGAATCACAAAATCAATTAAGATAAATAATATTGATGAGATTTATTTCTCAAGACATGCAATGGAGCATTCTTAAAACATCTTACTTAGAGTTATCTAAGAAATCCACTCATCTTGATTAAGATTATGCGAACTAGGATTAAAACATGTTAGTTGAGTCATGGTAGACCATCTATGAAAAGATAACACAAATTTTATATTTGCTACATTTCATTAGGCAAATATAAGAATTCCATTTTCTCTAACATGAGAATGACTACTGGAGAATCTATCGCACTAGAAATTCAATTTGACCTAACGGTTGAATTGCTTCCAAGGTGAGTGGGTATATAACCCGTAAAAATGGTCGTGTTTAGCCTGAATTGAGCACCACTAGTGATAGTCTCATACTCATTCTCTAACTTGATTAAATGGCTCTTCCTAAACATGCCTAAGGATAGTATACATCGATAGAGTTTGTACATCATTAGGAGTGCACACAAAGCACATAGAAATTAGGCTCTTCCTTGGTCAATCTAGACACAATGCACCTTACATATGTGCTTTAATTTTTTAAGATAATTACTTGTTCACATGTAATGCAATTATTTGTCTTCGTGATCTTGATGCTCAATGTTTAATTGCTTAGATACTAAATGCATGTCCACTATAAAGGCATTTGTCTTTCTATCAATTTAGATCAAATATTTCTTAGTTTATCTAAATAACACATGCTCCTAAATGCTAAATGCTAACATGTCTAACACTCCTCCAAGTAGGTTTGACAACTTAAATATTTCATCCGAATTATTCAAGTATCTCTAACTTGCGATCGCAAATGTTAAAGGTCATATTCAAAAGTTCATATTCAAGCCTTTTAACAACATATGTTAAAATGCTCTTCCTAAAGCTAAAAGCTTACATCATCCTTCGCATGACAAAGATCTTACGAGTTTCTACATACGTGATTCGTAGCATCTTTAATATACACACCTTAAGACTAAGTACTTTCACTTCCGTTAGTTTTTTCCATTCCCTTAGAAATGATGAAACAAATCTCATAAACATGTCATTCTCATTTTAATAGTCTTGTTACTATTAAATACATTCCGATAAATCTCGACAACTTAATCATTTCATCCGAAATGTTTAAGCATTTTTAATTCGCGAAATGCAAATTAAAATGTCACACATTGTTCATGTCGAATTCGTTTCACAAAAACCTAAATCACGCCTCTATTATTATATAGATGATTAATATTTTCCTACCACATTTCCGCTACCATCTTTATGACAACCGCGTACCTCGTCGTGTGATTGTTCTAAGAACATTCGTAATACTCGAAAAGAGCTACATAACTTCGCGGATGAAGTTCACCGTATGCTAACCATCATCCGTCATGACATTGTCAAGCTCATTGCTTCCGTCGTTATTTCTCTTCACCTATTCTTTTTATTTCACCTATTCTTTTTATATCCGGATGAGCACGAATTGGAAAGGAAGGGAAAACACACATCTTCACATATATCTTTTAACCAAACACTCTCAAAAACTCACATAGGTGATCCTTATTCACTAGAAACCACAAGATACACTTCTACCATACACTCAAACCTCATAACCATTATTCACTCTTGTTAGTGATCACTAGTTCTAGTACATCCCCAAATCACCAATGTGAAATTAAAAACCGAGTCATCCTTACTACTATCAACCTCGAGTCATCCACCTTGTCATCTTCACAAGAAGATTCACCATGTAACAATTCCCCTCAAATGAATTTCGTAATGAAATGTGTCTCATCAAATCATTTCCACTTTTTAAAGTGAAGAACACAAAGAAGATATTCAATCTTCAAAGTGTTGTTGATTCATCACAATATCGTGTCTTTCATTGGTCCATTTCCCGTTTTTTGGCAAGTGAAATACACAAAGATAATATTCAACCTTCAAGTGTTGTTGAGTCATCACAATATCGTATCTTTCATTGGTCCATTTCTGTTTTTTGGCAAGTGAAATACACAAAAATGATATTCAACCTTCAAGTGTTGTTGAGTCATCACAATGTTATACCATTTTCACATTTTTACCTTTGTTCATCAACATTAACAACCATCTACCAACATTATCACCAATGACATCCTCTGACAAACCCACATCCAAACCATCAAATGTAGCCAAAATGAGTAACACTTCCAATGAGCTCAATGTAAATTCATCTACACCAATGCCAAAACCACTTACGTATCATCATGAACCATCTCATGAAAACAATCACTCCAATTAAGAATTAACAAATCCTTACATTAAGGACACTCCCACATCACCACAAATTGCCTCACATCCTCCATTTCCCATCTCACCCATCAATTCACATGTTACTGACACTACCAAACTTAACATACACCACCTTCATCTCCAAGTAGAGAAAGCCTAGTTAATGACATAAATCAGCTACAAGACCTATCAAACCTCTTAGCCATGCATCTCTCCCAAAAACAAAACAACATTCTCTCATCACTTTACTCTCCAAACCTACCAAACACCCAACAAACCTATAATCAACACCTTCCCTTTCCATTTACGCTCATCCTTCTTCGTTTATGTTTCCTCAACCAATCACCCTTATCATCAACATTTAGTTCTACCTAAGGTCTTACATAATATTTATCCTTAAACACCCCAAACATGAAAAGCATACATAATGCTTAACAAAGAAACCTTGAGGATTTAGGAATCTCTCAATACAACACTTAATCTTTTCAAACCTACAATCATCATATGTTAATACTTCTTATCCATATGACATCTTGAAAGGAGTCATTCTCATAATAAGACTTGTTGGTCAAGTCTTAGTCCTTAAGCATGTGTCAGTCGAATCATATCATTGGTTCCTAAACATTTCCATGTCTTAAGCATTCATCATTTTTCTTTATTTAGGTTGTTGTCTTTAGTGCCACACTTTAGAGTGCATATACCTAAAACATACATGATTTGTTCCCCACTAAATGTCTTGCATATATATCTATCATCATCATTGTATATATATATATATATGTGCATTTTTCTACTAACTTTGTTTTGTAGCACTTTTTCGTTACTCAATTTCTTGGAGCCCCAATCAAGGGCGAGCATACATCAAGGGGGAGCATTTGCAAATGTCCAAGCCATTACGTTTGCAACCGTTTAAGATATCTACACATTTCTTTATATATGTATTTCATCCCTATATATATTTTTTGTGTTGCACGAAACTAACCATTGATGTAGGTTAAGAGTTTGCAACTAATTTGATCCATAGATCCGCTTGAGTCAATGTTTAAGGGATGTCATTATTTATAAGGATTGATAGAATCAAGACTTCACTTAGGGTGATGCAAGCTCGCCTCTTTGATTGAAGAGTTGAAGTATAGTGAAAGTCTCGTCTAGGAGTCCACCTTTTTGTTTTGACAAAAGGGGGAGAAGAAGTGTAAACAAGTAACTTATATATTTTACTATGAGTTATAGTTTACATATTTTGTCATCATCAAAAAGGGGGAGATTGTTGGTAGAAATATTACGATATTTAATCTATACATTCTCTTCATGTTTTGGTGATGACAAACATGTAACTTATAACACATAACGTAAAGTGCTTAAGTTACTCGTAATCACAAATCATCAATTCGTCAACATCTTTCGACGTCTCAAGTTTTCTTCAACAATAAATTTAAGTTCGCACCCGACGTAAATCACTAAAGGTATGAACAAACAAACTTTAATTTGTTGAATGATCAAAGAAATTTTTTATTTTTCCAAACCTTACATTTATAAAATGGGACAAACATTTTTAAAATATATACAAAACATTTTTGTATTTATAAGAAATGTTTTATTCAAAATAAATATTTTGAATTCAAATTTTCTACCTAGAAACGGCTAGAAAGTTCCAGAAAAACCTTCCCCACAAAAGGACAAAAAAGGAGCGTCTGAAAAATGGGCGGCCCCCTTAATTAATTAAGGGGACCGGCCATAATTAAGGGGACCGCCCTTGTATAATTAAGGGGACCGCCCAAATAAAAAATTAATATTTTTGCCTATAAATAGTGGACTGTTTCCACAGATTTTCTCACCTCTTTGCACAAAGTTTTCTCAGATCTAAAACCTCCTTTCAAACCCTTTCCTTTGATCACTTAACTTATTATAAGTTTGTTTAAAATGTGATCCAATCATCCATCCATTGAAGTGCAAGAGAAGAACTTTCGTTATCATTAAGATACGAAGTTATGTAGGCTAGTTAGGGCATTCGTGACATGTCTTACATTCACAATGTATAGATCGAGTCCATGTATTCCAAACTTGTGTAATTGCTTGATCATGGTGATCATGGTGTGTATTGTAGTTAGATCGTGGTGATCTTACCAAGTAGTGTTAGATAGTTGTGATATAAGTAGTGTGGTGAAGTGAAGTTGTGAAGTTGTGAAGAAGTTGTGAAGTTGTGAAGAAGTCGTGAAGTTGTGAAGTCGTGAACAAGTCGTGAAGTCGTGTTGTGATAGATTGGTTCTAGCTAAGATTAGAACTCGACATTTAGCTTTGTGTCGTAAATCGGTGTAAGCAACGTTGTGTACGGTTTTCTCCGCCTTAAGGGAGCTTGTTGACTAGTGAAGTAACTCTCGAGTTGGGTACTCGGGGAGTGGAGTAGGGCGAAGAGGTGCTTCGTGACCGAACCACTATAAATCATCGTGTCCGGTTTGCATTTCCTTTCACTTATCTCTTTACATTTATACTCGCATTTATCGCTTTATATTTATACTTGCAATTGTGTGATGTGTTGATTATATAGTTTTAATTATGTCTTGAATAAATGTGAATATTGTGTGTTGGTTTGTATTGTTGTAAATCGATGTATTAATATGTGTATATAACTCGTATGAACACTCATCATATTGTATCACGCTTGATCGGTAATTTGATACGAAACATTTTAAGATTTTTAATGGAAACGTATTCACCCCCCTCTACGATTTCCACAATTGGTATCAGAGCCACGTCGCTCTAATTTTCAAAACAAATGGTTTTAAAAATTGAGTACGATCCATGTATCAAATTACCCATTAAGGGGGATTAAATATGAAAAGTGTTTTGTTGATTAACTTGTATTAGTTTTGATCTTATATACACTAATGATACTAGCTCGAGATAAAAATGATGCTTAAAATAAGTGTTATATGTTCGGTATCAAATTCAGAAAGTTGTACACCTTTACGCAAAGTCAGTAAATAATTTTTTACAAAAATCATAATTCTGAGTATCAGGTGGGTGGCCCCCTTAAATATTGGGTGGCCCCCTTAATTTCTGAGCGGCCCTCTTAATTTTAAGGGGACCACCTGTCTGATTCAGCAGTTTTTCAGAAACTTTGAAAAATCATATAAAATCAACCGTAAGTCCGTAGAAGTCGTGTCACCCGCCATTTCGAAGAAAATCGAGTCTACTTTCAAATAAAAATACTTCCAAGTATTTATTTCAAACTTAATTTAGTCAGAAAGACAAAATTCTACTTATTGTCCAAAACGCTGAGTCTCGTTTTAACGTAAAACTTGTATTTTATCTTTTACTTTCGAGTCGGACATTTCTAGTCGGTATATCTTTGAAAAATGGTGTAATTAACTTTTAAAAAATATTAAACTCGATTTTTGAAATGGGGAGGAAACTAACTTGTCTTCAAACAAAACCAAGCTAAGTATACATTGTTGTATCTAATACACAAAACTACGACAAATACTTTTATGTGTAATGCTATGTGATTATATGCACTTCTTTATATCTTAAGTTTGTTAATTATTAATGGATCGTTTTCTATTTGTAATAAGCTTAATTGAATATCTAGCACAGTGCCATGTACACTATCCCGTTGTCAGCTAGTTTTCGAATTATGTCTAACTAGAACTTATCTAGATTTATTGCATAAAATTGCGATTGCTCTTGCATTGCATATAGCATAATCACTTAATTTATCAATTGTTACATAAACATGCTTGTAAATCTTTTCGAAGTATGGAAATATACTTAAGAAATAAGAGTTCCAATCACTTGTCAATAATTATTAAATAGTTAAAATTAGTCACCTAAATATTTCCAACGATTTAATGATATTTCCACAACACGTTTAAATATTTTCAACAACTTGCTTTGTTTGACCTTGGGTTGGTTAAACAAAATAAATGATTATACTAATACATTTGTAATTAAAAAAAAGGAAATGCTTGTGCTTGCATGGTTCTAACATACATACATAAATATATATATATATATATATATATATATATATATATATATATATATATATATATATATATATATATATATATAATATAGATACATATAATAATATATATATATAGGAGGGTTCTAGGAAAACCATATTTTGCTAAAAACCTAAAAAACTCAAAACCAAACGAATGCCCTAAAAGACCAAACAGATGCTATAATTTTTTTCAGACTAAAATTAGGTTTTTTTCAAGCAATATGAGCCTCGATATAATGTGTAAAAACCTCAAAAAACAAACAAATGCCCTATAATTTTTCAGGAATATACAAAAGAATTTTTAGCATCTTTTATTTTTTAGGGCATCTGTTTTGTTTTTTTTTGGTTTTTTACAGAGAGTAAATCGAGGCCATATTTTGACTGAAAAAAACAATTTTAGCTTGAAAAATTAAGGCCATCTTTTGTTTTTTTAGGGCATTTGTTTGGTTTCTGTTTTCCACACCGAAATTAAGTTTTTCTCATGAATCCCATCCTATATATATATGTAATATAATATATATATATAATATATTATATGTATATATACATATATATATATATATATACATATATATATTCTATGATATACATATGTGTATGAATATACATATGTATATATACATAGATATATATATCATATCTATATATATATATTATATATATATATATATATAATATATATATATTTATATATAGATGTATATATATATGTTATATATATATATATATATATATATATATATATATATATATATATATATATTTAAAAAAACATATAGTATTTTACAAAAGATGTGTGTTATATAAAAATTGTTAGAAAACTCATTTATATACTCATAAAATGTCAAAAACTATGCATAGTATACATAACAACAAATAGTTTTTCGCATAAGTAAAATTTACGACAATCTTGAAATATGATATTAACTTATCATTATTCATCAACCTCACCTACAACTAATCTTAGGGATAATGAAACACACTAATTAAATATTTATTTATCTCTTTAAATGAGTGTTCCTTGAGTGTCAGAAAGATTTTGAGAATATATCTATTCATTATTCAAATTATGATTGATATCTTTAGTGAATCTAATGACAAGTTTCGTGTAAGGACTTGAAATCGTATGTCATAATTTGTTTAGTTTCAAGAATATATCAAAAACATAACAAAAGATCTCATCATGGATCTACATAACTCAATCACACTTGATTATATGAAATAATTACATCTTTTTCTAGATGAAAGAGAATATGCATCGATCATGAACTCACACTTGTGTTATGATGCCATATGGAGTCTACTTGTCCAATGAATGTGTTTCTCAAATATTATACAATATGTTAATACATGCATAAAATACACAATGAAGTAGGATTGACGACTTGGATGTTTCGTCCGAAATATTCAAGCAATTTACATTGCAATGCAATAGGTAAATGTGTCATTTCTGAAAACCAAACACAAGCAAATTAACAATATATGTAAACTTTGCTCATATAACATAAAAGCACAACTCAAAGCTAAAATTCACTTTTAACTAAATTCTCAAATAAGAATAATATTCTTGTTTATTCACCTAGGATAACATGATGTTTGGGAAACATTATGTTTACAGATTTTATGGACTTATCGTATTAAACGATTGATAAAGGATAATATATATCATATGCATCTTATTTCTTCGTAGCATAAATGGTTGGTGTACAAGAAAATACGCTACATATAAATTAGAAAAAAATATAAGTATTAAAATTGAAAAATAACATAATCAACATATGTATCAATGCATAAATAAGTAAAAATACATTTATTTAATTATGATATACAACATTGATAAGAATAATAATTTTAGAAAATCATATTTGTTTAAAAAATAAAAAATAAAATATGTCTATTTTCAATCATTTATCATTAATGAATCACAAACTCAATTAAGATAAATAATATTGATGAGATTCATTTCACATGACATGAAGTAGAGAATTCTTAAAACACTCTCAATATAACATATTTGTCATTGTCACAAATAAGCACATCTCTTGGCTTTTGAAAAACCAAATGCGTTAAATATCACATGTGACAACTGCACATGTAAGATGACTAAGTATAAGACTTCCATTAAATCAAGCAATATGTAATCAAAATCAAACAACTTATCGATCTTGAACAAAAGATTAAAACATCTTGCTTACGCTTATCTACACATCTTTATTAGGATTATGCGAACCGGAATTAATGTAGGTTAGATGAGTCATGTTAGGCCCTCTATGAAAAGATAATACAAATTCTATCTTTTCTACACTCATTAGCAAATTATAAGAACTTATTTGTCTAACATGAGAATGACTACTGAGAATCTAATTGCACTAGAAATTCATTTGACCTAACGGTTGAATTGCATCAAGAGTGAAGTTGGGTTTCGGTGTATAACCCGTAAAAATAGTCTGTTCAGCCTAATTGGAGCACCACTAGTGATAGTCTCAATTATTCTCTAATTTTGATTAAATGCGCTTCTAAATATGCCTAATAATAGTCTACATCGATAGACCTTGGTATATCATTAGGAGTACACATAAGCACGTAGAATTAGGTCCTTTTCCTTAGTCCAATCTAGACACAATGCACCTCACATATGTGCTGTTAATGTTTCAAGATGATACTTGTTCACATGTAATGTAAATTATAATTCTCGTGACTTGATGCTCAATGTTTAATTGCTTAGATATTAAATGCATGTCCACTATAAAGGCATTTGTCTTTTTCTAGAAATTTAGATAAAATATTTCTTAGTTTATCTAAATGACACTTGCTCCTAAATGCTAAATGCTAACATGTCTAACACTCCTCTAAGTAGGTTTGACAACTTAAATAATTCATCTGAAATATTCAAATATCTTTAGCTTACGATCGCAAACGTTAAAGGTCATATCCGAAAGTTCATATTCAAGCCTTTTAACAAAATATGTTAAAATGCTCTTCCTAATGCTAAAAGCTTACATCGACCTTCGCGTGACAAAGTCTACGATTTTTTACATAAGTGATTCGTATCTATCTTTAAATATAGCACACCATAAGACTAAGTACTTTTCACGTTTCGTTATCTATTTCCATTCCTTAGGAATGTTTTACGATGGTTAGTCTCATGCCTCACCTCATACCAATGAGATGAACATTATCCATCGATCTTAGGATAGAAAACTCATCATAATTTGTCATTATTTCCTTCGCGACAATGTCCAAAAGGAAATATCTTCATCAAAAAAGTTTCGTCGGAAGACTACATCGCCGGCATCCTCACTAAACCACTCAAACGTGAACCTTTTTAAGTTTAGGTCTAGGAATGATGAAACAAATCTCATAAACATGTCATTCTCATTTTAATAGTCTTGTTACTATTAAATACATTTCGATAAATCTCGACATCTTAATCAGTTCATCCTAAATGTTTAAGCATTTTTAATTCGCGAAATATAAATTAAAATGTCACTCGTTGTTTCATGTCTAGTCGTTTCACTAAAACCTTTGTCACACCTCTATTATTATATAGATGGTTAATATCTTCCGTCCACATTTCCGCTACCACCTTTAAGACAACCTCGTACCTCGTCGTGTGATTATTCTATAAACATTCACAATACTCGAGAAGAGCTACATAACTTCGCGGATGAAGTTCATCGTATGCTAACCGTCATCCGTCATGACATTGTCAAGCTCATCGCTTCCGTCGTTATTTCTCTTCACCTATTCTTTTTATTCCACAATTTATGTCCGGATGAGCACGAATTAGAAAGGAAGGGAAAACACACATCTTCACATATATCCTTTAACCAAACACTCTCAAGAACTCACATACTGTGATTCCTGTTATATCAATAAAACCACAATATACACTTCTACCATACACTCAACCATCATAAGTATCATTCACTCTTGTTAGTGATCACAGTTTCTAGTACATCCCTAAATCACAATGGAAATGAAAAATCGAGTCAATCTTAACTACTATCAACCTCGAGTCATCCACCTAGTCATCTTCACAAGAAGATTCACCATGTAACCATTCCCCACAAGTGAATTTCGTAATGAAATGTGTCTCATCTTCATATCCCGACACTCATAAGCATGTGTGCCTATGTTGTCAAAAGTCAAGTGAATTTCATAATGAAATGCGTCTCATCCTCATATCCTGACACTCATAAGCATGTGTGCCTATGTTGTCAAAAGTCAAGTGAATTTCGTAATGAAATGCGTCTCATCCAATCATTTCCACTGTTTAACAAGTGAAGAACACAAAGAAGATATTCAATCTTCAAAGTGTTGTTGAGTCATCACAATATCGTGTCTTTCATTTGTTCATTTCCGCTTTTGAGCAAGTGAAGAACACAAAGAAGATATTCAACCTTCAAGTGTTGTTGAGTCATCACAATGTCGTGTCTTTCATTTGTTCATTTCCGCTTTTGAGCAAGTGAAGAACACAAAGAAGATATTCAACCTTCAAGTGTTGTTGAGTCATCACAATGTCGTGTCTTTCACTTTTCTTCCACCATTTTCACATTTTCACCTTTGTTCATCAACATTAACAACCAACAAAACACCCAACAAACCTATAGTCAACACTTTTTTTTTTTTTTTTTTTTTTTTTTTTTTATTTTTTAAAAAAACAATTTTCAGGCAATTTTTTTTTTTTTATTTTTTTTTCCCCCTTTCCATCCACACTCATTTCTTCGTTTATGTTTCCTCAACAAATCATCCTTATCATCAACATTTAGTTCGACCTAAAGTCTTACGATAATGTTTATCCTTAAACACCCCAAACATGAAAAGCATACATAATGCTTAACAAAGAAACCTTGAGGATTTAGGAATCTCTCAATACAACACTTAGTCTATTCAAACCCACAATCATCATATGTTAATACTTCTTATCCATATGACATCTTGGAAGGAGTCATTCTCATAATAAGACTTGTTGGTCAAGTCTTAGTCCTTAAGCATGTGTAAGTCGAATCTTATCATTGGTTCCTAAACATTTCCATGTCTTAAGCATTCATCATTTTTCTTTATTTAGGTTGTTGTCTTTAGTGCCACACTTTAGAGTGCATATACCTAAAACATACATGATTTGTTCCCCACTAAATGTCTTGCATATATATCTATCATCATCATTATATATATGTGCATTTTTCTACTAACTTTGTTTTGTAGCACTTTTCCGTTACTCGATTTCTTGGTGCCCCAATCAAGGGGGAGCATACACCAAGGGGGAGCATTTACAAATGTCCAAGCCATTATGTTTGTAACCGTTTAAGACATCTACACATTTCTTGATATGTGTATTTCATCCCTATATATTTTTTTTTGCACGAAACTAACCATTGATGTAGGTTAAGAGTTTGTAACTAATTTGATCCATGGATCCGCTTGAGTCAATTTTTAAGGGATGTCATTGTTTAAAATGGATTGATAGAATAAAGACTTCACTTAGGATGATGCAAGCTCTCCTCTTTGATTGAAGAGCTGAAGTGTAGCAAAAGTCTCGTCTAGGAGTCCACCTTTTTGTTTCGACAAAAGAGGGAGAAGAAGTGTAAACAAGTAACTTATACATTTTACTATGAGTTATAGTTTACATTTTTTATCATCGTCAAAAAGGGGGAGATTGTTGGTAGAAATATTACATTATGATATTTAATCTATACATTCTCTTCATGTTTTGGTGATGACAAACATGTAACTTATAACACATAACGTAAAGTGCTTAAGTTACTCGTAATCACAAATCATCAATTCATACGTCAACATCTTTCGACGTCTCATGTTTTCTTCAACAACAAATTTAAGTTCGCACCCGACGTAAATCACTAAAGGTATGAACAAACAAACTTTAATTTGTTGAATGATCAAAGAAATTTTTTATTTTTCCAAACCTTACATTTTTTATAAAATGGGACAAACATTTTTAAAAAACATATACAAAACATTTTTGTATTTATAAGAAATGTTTTATTCAAAATAAATATTTTAAATTTAAATTTTCTGCCAAAAAACGGCTAGAAAGTTCTAGAAAAACTTTCCCCAGAAAAGGACAAAAAAGGGAGCGTCTGAAAAATGGGCGGCCCCCTTAATTAATTAAAGGGACCAGTCATAATTAAGGGGACCACCCTTGTATAATTAAGAGGACCGCCCAAATAAAAAATTAATATTTTTTCCTATAAATAGTGGACTGTTTCCACAGATCTTCTCACTTCTTTGCACACAGTTTTCTCTTATCAAAAACCTCCTTTCAAACACTTTCCTTTGATCACTTAACTTATTATAAGTTTGTTTGAAATGTGATCTAATCATCCATCCATTCAAGTGCAAGAGAAGAACATTCGTTATCATTAAGATACGAAGTTATGTAGGTTAGTTAGTGCATTCGTGACATGTCTTACATTCACAATGTATAGATCGAGTCCATGTATTCTAAACTTGTGTAATAACTTGATCATGGTGATCATGGTGTGTATAGTTGTTAGATCATTGTGATCGTAGGAAGTTTAGATAGATCGGTGTGATCAAAGTAGTGTCTAGTTGAAGTGAGGTATAGAAAAGTTGTGAAGGGTAGTGAAGTCGTGAAGTGAAGTAGTGAAGTAGTGTGGTGAAGAATACTAAGGCGCAAAGAAGTTGTGTAGTTGTAAAGTTGTGTTGTGAAGTCGTGAAAGTAGTGAAGAAGTCGTGAAGTCGTGATAGATTGGTTCTAGCTAATATTAGAACTCGACATCTAGCTTAGTATCAGAAATTGATATAAGCAAAAGTTGTGTACGGTTTTCTTTGCCATAAGGGAGCTTGTTGACTAGTGAAGTTACTCTCGAGTTGGGTACTCAGGGAGTGGATTAGGGCGAAGAGGTGCTTCGTGACTGAACCACTATAAATCATCGTGTCTGGTTTGCATTTCCTTTCACTTATCTCTTTACATTTATACTCGCATTTATTGCTTTACATTTATACTTGAATTTGTGTGTTAGTTTGTATTTTTGTGATTTGATGTATTACTATGTGAACACTCATCATATTGTGTCACGCTTGATCGGCAATTTGTACGAAACATTTTAAGATTTTAAAAGGAAACGTATTCACCCCTCTACGATTTCCACAGTTTGGATTAACTCTTAGGATTTTATGTTTAGGTCGAGTTAATCGTTACTCCACATTCGTTGCATATAGACACTCTCTAAACACAAACCTAAAATATTAATACAAGTAAAATGTAATTAAAATGTGATCTTGATTCTCCCTTTCTAGGTAACAATGCCTCGAGCTACCGGTCTAGATCATCAAAAGACACGAAACTACATACCTCTAATATCAAATGAATTTAATCAACCCTTGCTAAACACAATGGCAAATCTTGAAAAAGGGTACTTTTATGAGGGAAGGGTTGTAAGTCCAAACTTCAAAAATATGAGTCATATTCGTGCTAAGTTTGAGTCAATCGACTTTGATTGTTTGTTAGACATTAACGAACAAATTGTACCTCGCTTTGTTCTCGAGTTTTATTGTCAACTCATTTTTACCTATAATCCTGAGGGTCAATTTCTTGTCAACTTCGTCATTCAAAATAAGTCATTCTCCCTCACTCTTGAGGAATTCGGTCAACTTCTGAAAATCTCATTCAAAGGTCAAGCCTCTAACACTGAAATGTGGTCTCTTAACCATTTGTCAGTAAGTGTTCTAAGTAGAGGTCTTTATAATACCAAACCTCCATCTCCAACAGTCATTAAGACTCTTATTCAAGTTCCTCGGCAAGGTCAAGAGACTCGTACCAAAAATAAGAAAACCATTATCGTAGGTGAAAACAAAATTTTAACCCGAGAGATTCAAACTCATATGAAACCTTGGGTTGATATTATTCGTGAAAACACCATTTGTCTAGGAGGACATAGAGATCATGTCTCCGCTTGTCTTTGTCACATGCTTTATTGCATTGAGACATCCACTCCTTATAACCTAGCATTTTTCATTCTCAAAAGAATGGAAAGGACTCGATTCAAACCAAAGGAGCTCTTACCTTATGGAATGCTCTTGACTAGGTTATTCAAACATGTCGTGTCCGTCTCTCCTGAGTTAGCTTTTGATCATTATCTCTTACATGATCGAGCCATGCATCCGCTCGCTCCTCATTACGAGCGAAAGACACGAGCGGATCAGGGCATGAAAAGACCTCGTGAATCAAATGCTAGCTCCTCCACCACTCAAAATCATCCTTCCTTATCTCGTCCACTTGATCACATGGTTGATGAAAATGATGATGAATCATTTCATTCCAATTCCTTTTCTCCTTCTCAATAAGTCTCTTCTTTATCTAATGTTGCTTCTAGAGTCCGTCAAAACCCTTCTCATGAAAGTTATGACTTGAACACCTTTCTATCCGAAACTATAACTCTTCAAACTCAACAACAAAATGCTCATCGAGACGGGTTAAGGTCTGTTGGGAATTAGGTTTTCCTAACTTAGTACCGATAGTATTAATAGTTAGTACTGATAGTTATAGTTAGTACTGACAGTACAAAATGTTAAGTACTGATCAGTTAGTTAGTACCGATAGTAGAAATTAGTTAGTACCGTTTAAGAGATATGTATGAGATATTTTAGGAAAAGATATGTACCGCGTATTTGTTAATCCAGTTAGGGTTTATCCTTGGGACTATAAAAGGATCCCTCTTGGCATAGTTAGAGACTACTCAATATACATCATTACAAATTCATATATCTAGTTAGTAATTTAATAAAAACCTTTAAAGAGCAATAAATAGAAATTATTATTTAGTTTTTTCATTGTTCCTTCTGCTTAGTACATTTGTGTGAAGATTCCGCAATTAAAACATAGTATTCATAGTAAGGTGGTTTTTTCTATATAGTCAACTGTATTTATACATCTTGGCTATCATCCAAATAGGCCTGCAGAATCTATTCAACAATGGGAACTCAGGCAAAGTGGTAACAGAGTATGTGAGATACTCTGAATAAAAGAACAAATAAATTCAGTTATAAATCTTCATCCTCTCAAAACTAAACATGTCTGGAATCTCAAATGAAATTTCCCCCACACCACCACCACTCCACCAACATCATCATAAACACCATACACAAAACAAACTCCTCATACAGTATCAACCATCAAGCTGCCTATTCTAAAAAAAAGGAAATTTAGTATATGGGCTGATGAAAATGGAACACTATTTGGCCCAACAACCTATCTAATCTGGGAGGTTATACAAAATTAGGAATGGTCCCCTGTATCAATCACTACAGAAACACAAGGACAAATTAAGGATTTGCCTCAGAACTGCAGAAGAAATTAAAAGCCAGAGAAAGATGAGAGAAAAGCAAGACCACCTTGCTTATGGCTCACCACATAAGATCATCTGTGCAAATCCATAGATGACTGATGCAAAAAGAGAATGTGGGATGCATCAAGCTCTAGATTTGGTGGAAAAGATGAAACCAAGAAGATGCAAAAGTTATATCTTGAAGCAACAGTTTGAAGATTCTTCCTCTGTATCCCACACAGAAGGGGGCCTTTTTCACAAAGGCTATGAACAGGTTCCAAAGTCTCTGAGTCAATTAGAGATTCAATGGAGCATGTGTATCGTACTGAGGATGCTAGATAAAAAATTCCTAAGATCTCTACCTTCTGCCTGGTCTCAAGTTTCCTTAATTATGAGGACCAAACCAGGAGTGGACAGTCTCAGCTTTGATGATCTGTACAATAATCTAAGAGTCTTTGAGAGTGATGTAAAAGGCTCTACTGCATCATCCTCTAGCACGCAAAATGTAGCATTTGTCTCTGAGAAACACAGCATACTAATGAAGATAGTAACCGCTTATAAGTGTTACCAAATCCTTTTTGGTCAAAACTCATAGTATGAACAAACACATCAACCACATTACATTGCTAATCAATCAAGTTGCCCTCAACTGGATCATAAGACTATGGACAGATGATGAATAGACCTAGAAAAATGGATTTGAAGTGAAAAAAAAAAAACAAGTAGCCCCTGATCTCAATGAGAAATGAAAAAGTTTTACAAAAAAGACTAGTAGAAAGCTATAATTTGATGCAAAAGAACCAGTTGGCTTTGATAAAACCAAAGTTGAATGCTACAATTGCCACAAGACGGGGCATTTTGCTAGAGAGTGTAGAATCAAGGGACTCAAGATAACAGGAGGAGGGATGCATGGAATTCTGGAAACAAGGATGGGAGCAGAACTGGACAGAAGGAGGATTCAAAGCATTGGTGACAATTGATGGAGAAGGTGTAGATTGGACAAATCATTAAGAAGATAAAGATTATGCTTTGATGGCTTGCAACAGCTCAGACTCAGACACAAAGGTAATTTTTTTTTCAAATAAGTGTAAAGAGTCTTATGCTAATCTTAAAAAACTGTATGATGCTCAGAGAGAACAACTTAGTGATGCAAGCATAGAAATAAAGGCATATTCTCAAGGTCTTAAGAAAGTTGAAGCACAGTTAGTTGCTCATCAACAAGGACAACTTTGGTATGAACAAAAGATAAAATTTATGAAGATAGATTTAGATGATAAAACAGATGTTCTCACATACCATAAGAAATTATTAGCAGAAGCTCAAAAGGAAAAAGAAGATTTAAAGGCTAAAGTAGAAAAATGGCATAACTCTTCTAAGAATCTTAGTAAACTGCTAAATACCCAAATGAGTGCTAATGATAAGTTTGGGCTTGGGTATGGGGATCACAGATATGATGGGATTTTGAGCTATGAAAATGAAGTGTTGCAGAGTGTTTTTATGAATAAAGAGAGTGAGTTAGAAAAACAACCTTTGTATGATAGGTTTGTTACAGCAGATGGAATGCATGCTGTACCCCCACCCATGACAGGGAATTATATGCCCTCTGGACCTGACATTGAAGTAGATTACTCACAATTTACATATGGTCCAAAACAGACTCAACCTAGTGAATCTGAATCCCAATCAAGTGAATTTGATACCTGTGAATCTAACATTAGTACAGAACCCTCTGAATTAGTGTCTGAACTAGTTGTCAATGAATCTAATGTAGAATGTCAACCTAAGGTCTGGTCTGATGCTCCTATCATTGAGGAGTATGAATCAGATAGTGAAGATGAGTATGTGTCTATACCAACAAAAGAACAAGAAACACCTAGTTTTGCTAACCAGCAAGTAAAAACTCCTAGGGAAACTGTTAAGAATCAGTACACACATAGTCAAAAACCTAAAGTTGATAAGAAAGAGTTGGGGTATGGGTTTACTGTAAGAGCATGTTTTGTATGTGGAAGTCTTAATCATTTAATCAGAGATTGTGATTTCCATGAGAAGAGGATGGCTAGAAAAGCTGAGTTAAACAATCAGTTGAATAAGAACTTTGATCAAAGGGAGAAAAGGCCAATTTGGAACAATGTACAAAGAGTAAATAAACAAAACCAATTTGTTCCTTCAGCAGTATTAACTAGAACTGGCAAAATTCCAGTTAATACTGCTAGAACTAGCAGTACTAAAAATGTTAGTACTGCTAGGCAAAGTTTTAACAGACAGACAGTACTAACTAGTACTGCTATGAAAGTTAATACTGTTAAGCCCATTGTGAATAGAGTTAGACCAGCAAATGTTTTTCACAAAACTCATTCACCATCTTCAAGGCCTTTCAAAAAGACAACAGTACTTAGCACAAATTTTTCAAAACAAAAAGTTTATACTGATAAGGCAAATGCAGTTAGTGCTGTTGGGGGAAAAAGGGAAACTGCTGTTAAGTCCTCAGCAGGTTGTAATTGGAGACCACAAAGATACAACTGGCACAATATCTCCAAATACAATGGTGGATCCAGTCTTAGAAATTGTTACACTTTCAAAGATCCACTAGGCAGACTCAAGCCCAAACAGGCTTGGGTCCCTAAGAGAATCTAATCTCTTTCATTTAATGTGCAGGACTATCCACATAGAGCTTTAAAGAATAAAGGAATTGTTGATAGTGGTTGTTCCAGGCACATGACTGGAAACAAGGCATACCTTGCTGAATTTCAAGACTTTAATGGTGGCCCTGTTGCTTTTGGAGGTAGTAAAGGTTATATCACTGGTAAAGGTAAAATAAAAACTGGTAAGTTAGATTTTGAGGATGTGTGCTTTGTGAAAGAACTTCAGCATTTCAATCTCTTTTCTGTGTCACAAATGTGTGACAAAAAGAACAAGGTTCTGTTTACTGACTCTGAATGTCTTGTTTTGTCTCCTGAATTTAAGTTACCTGATGAAAATCAAGTATTACTTAAAATCCCCAGACAAAACAATATGTACAGTTTCAATTTAGAGAACATTGTTCCTTCAGGAGGATTGGCTTGTTTAATTGCAAAGGC